>PVKE010031767.1:0-18857 GCA_004027555.1 Craseonycteris thonglongyai
GCTTCCTCTTTCTTGATGGACCGCACTGTAGATTCATTCACCCCGTCATGGCGTGCCACAGATGCATAACTTCTGCCCTCTTTGATCACATCTAAAAGTTTCACTTTTTCGCTGATGGTCATCATCTTCTTCCTCTTGGGCGCCCCGGAGGAAGCTTTCGCAGGGGCACAGCGCTTAGGCGGCATTATAAGGGCTTAATGAATAAAAATGTGATCGCTTAAACAAAACAAGTGATCGCCAACACAACACTAAAATACAGTATGCGAGACAGTCAACATCATGGACAAGACTGGCGAGATACAACAAGAGAAGATGCTAGGTGAGGCTGCGACGATGTGCAGACAATCAACTCACAGGGATAAATCCACTCGTCCTCTCATGGGTCGATGTCGCCCCGGAAACCCATCCCGCGCCTTTATGAGAGCCCGTGGGATGGACTCTGAGTCAACTCATCTCTTTGTTTGACATGCAGGGATCCTTCTCTCTCGCGCATCCACATGAAACAGCGCTCCTTTCCGCCATGTGGCTGCCGACATGGTTGTATTTTTTCATTTTTATTTTTTGATGAATATTTTGGAAAAACCCACGAAGCACTGAAGCCGCAAAACATGAAGCGCGAAGTGGCGAGGGAATACTGTATGTGTAAACGGGATCACATTCCATACAGTTTTCTGCACACAGATGTTTTTCACATGTTGCTTCCTGAGTATCTAAGTATAGGGCTTCGGAACACAGGTGTTAGAGACGGATCACGTGGTTTGAATCTCAGCCCTGCAACATGTTGGCTGCATAATTACCCTAATGTCCTACTCCCACCTGTTCTCAGTGTTCACATCTGTAAAATGGGGTGATGATCATGCTCATAGTACAGCTGAGATTAAGTGATGGGCTGCAGGGAGAGTACCTGACCACTAGAAATGGCTGAGTAAATGCTGGATAACATTATTCCAAGAAACCGACTTTGGTTCTTTTTGGCTATTGCGTCGTATTCCAGAACACACTGAACTTTTATCTTGCTGGTGGGCATCGCCGTTCTTTTCTAGACTTCCTATGGAATTGCATGACAAATCGGTGATGCAGGTTCCACTTGACATCGGTCACAGTCGTTATTGTTTAGAAACTGAGTGGCTGCGCAACAAGAAACCAAGAGGACGGTGTGTTTTGTCAGAACCGTGTTGATGTTTTACAATGAGAAAGTCCTCCTGCAGAGCTCATAAGAGAGGAAAAAACGAAAAAGAAAACAAAAGGTAGAGAAAGAAGAAGGAAGAAGGGAGAGAGAACAAAAAGGGAGAGTTTAGTGAATGGGGTGTAAAATACCAGATAGGAGATCTGAAACATACCAGGCACCCCCTAAAAGGGTAACAGTTACATTCTGTCATCAACCTCATTGTGATCACCATGATCTTAGAATTATTTGGCATCTGACCAATCCAAGATAGTGAAAAGTCTCTCAAGTTCATTGTTTTGTGGAGTTAAAGAACTGGCCATGATTGTGCCTAGTTGTGTATGTGTGTGTTTGCATGTGTGTGCCCCCATGTGTGTGTACATGACAACATGTGTGTGCATGCTTGTGAGTGTCTGCATTTGTGGGTGCATGTGCATGTCTGGGTGTAAATGTATGTAAATGCATGTAAGTTTGTGTATGTGTGGCTATATATGTATGCAGTACATGTGTGCGTGTCTGAATGTGTATGCGCATGTCAGTATGTACATGTGAATGTGTATGAGTGTGTATCCTTGGGTATGGGTGCACATCTTGTGTGTGGTTGTATATGTGTGTATATATGTGTTTTCTTTTCAGTAGACAAGAAGCCCAGCAAATTAGGTGGTAGATAATGGTTGTGAAATGGTTTAGAACACTGCCTACCCCTCCCTGCACACACATAGCAGGGGACATTCAAGTCCAGAATGAAAAGCCATCCTGATCGATCTCCCCACTCCTCCTTTCCCTTGGTTTTCTTAAATTCTCTAGTTGTCATCTCTGTCCACACAAAGAGAACACTGGGCCCCAGCAGCATGTAGCCTTCCGTGCTCAAGTCATCTGAGAAAGCCAAGCTTTCTGACCGATGGCAGATCACCTCGGTTTAATTACCATTTTGAAAAGTACACTTCGGATAGAAGTTTCTGCAATACGCACTCTGTTCTTTGAGAGTTTGCACAGGGGCCCTCGACCTAAATCTCAGATCTGTCATTATGAGCGTCACTTCTATTCCAGTGAGAGCTGAAGGGCTCTGCACGTGGAGGGCTGTTGGCTCCTTCACGTGTCCCTGGACCCCTCAGATGTGGACATGAGTGAGGCTTTCCCCAAACCATCCTTTCTCTTCCCGGCCGGCCAAGGCATCAGTTGCACATTTGTCTTGCTTCTTCAGGGGTTTGCTTCCTCCTTCATTTGCTCGTCTCCTTTTGCATGTGTCACAGACCAGTCAGCTAACTGCCTTGATTCATACTTTCCAGAAAGCCAGGGCTACCAGGCTGAGTGAGAAGCAAGATTGGCTGGCTAGGATGAGGGATGCACACCAGGGACATCCTTGCTCTAATTGGTTGCTGGGCAGACAGTAAGAGTCTTGGCCCATTGAATGAAAAGAGCTGTACTGGGCTGAACAAAGGCTCCTGTTCCATTCGTTCATTCATTCAGTCAGTCAGTCAGTCATCACAGGTTCAGAGAGCTCCAGCTGCAGGCAGGTGTTGCCGTCCGCCAAGGGGCTGAGGGATGTCAGAGGCTTCCAGAAAGATAAGCTGCCCAAAGGTGAGAGGCTCCTGAGTAAGACACCCAGCCTGCCCTGAAGATGTTCATCTCTCTGGGGAGACAGGACACTTACACCCACACAGTAGACACACAAGGCTATAAGCCAACTCTCAGACAGAAACCCACACATTCCCACATCGGGCCGTGCGCTCGGAGGGCTAAGTGCCGAGAATAATGGCAGAGAATTTGGGTCCCCCGGATGGGCTGGAGCAGGACAGGGGAGCCCAGGACGAAGCAGCGTGTCAGGACACCTGGAATCTAGCGCCTGTACCCCAAGTTACTCTATCTACAACTGTGATCTTTTCTTTTTTTAATTGAAATATAACTGACATATAACATTGTATCCATTTCAGGTGTACAACTTGATGATGAGATATTTGTATATATTGTGAAGTGATTATCACAGTAAGTTAGCATCTATCACCACACATAGTTACAAACAGTTTTCTTGTGATGAGAACTTTTAAGATCTACTTTCTCAGCAACTTTCAGGTATACAATACGGCAATGTTAACTACAGTCACCATGCTGTACATTACATCCCTACTCCTTATTATCCTATAACTGAAGTCAGTACCTTTCACTACCTTCTTATTACCCCCCCAACCCCCTCTGCCCATTCTTTAAATAATTATTTTATTTTGCAATGACAATTGACATACAATATATCAGTCTCAGGTGTACCACATCATGATTAGACATGCATATAACTTACAAATGATCACCTTAATAAGTCTAGTACCCACCTGAAACTATACACAGTTATTACCATGTTGGTGACTCTATTCCCTGTGCTGCACTTTATATCCCCATGACTACTTTGTAACTAACAATCCATGCTTATTATCCTCTTCTCCTTTTTCACACAGCCCCCAAACCCTCCCCAGGTAGCAACCATCAAAATATTTTCTGTATCTATGAGTTTGTTTCTATTTTGTTTGTTTATGTTGTTCCTTAGATGCCACATAAAAGTGAGATCATATGGCATTTGTCATTTCACCATTATTTACCACAGGCAACACAAGAAAGCCACCGGGGTGTCCATCAATGGATGAATGGATAAAGAAGATGTGGTAACAATGTACATGGAACATTACTCAGCCATAAAAAAGGGTGAAATCTTATCAACTGCAACAACATGGGTGGACTTAGAGCGGGGGTGGCGAACCTGTGGCACACATGCCCAAAGTGGCATGCAGAGCAATTATTTCAGCACGCGGAGCTGTGAATACCATTTAAAAAATTATTGTTTATGCTCTTATAGACATAAAAATAATCGATACCTTTATCTCACTCGATGGGTTGGCACGCGAGTCGAGTGAGTATACTCTTATTTCATAAACTTTGGCACTCAATTGCCAAAAGGTTCGCCACCCCTGATAGAGGGTATTGTGCTGAGTACCCATTTTTTAATTGGATCATTTGATTTTGACCTGGGTAAGTCCCTTCTCCAATCTGGGTCTTGGTTCCCCAACTCAAAAACGATGAAATTGGACCAGATGATATCTGAAGCTCATTTGAGCTAAAATACTTCAATCTTCTGATTCTAATAAATTCATTGATTATAATAATCACCTTGCATTGAGTGTTTACCCTCTTCTCAGGGTCATAAATATGCGTGTTGTTTAATCCTCACTGTAACCCAGTGAAGCAAATGTTACTTTCCCATTTCACAGATGAGAAAACTGAAGCTACAGGCACTGGAGTGGCTGCCCAAGGTCATGCAGCGAGTTAGTGTCCGAGCCAAGATCCAGACTCAGGCAATCAACCCCCAGGGTCATGTTCTTCATCACTGATGTGCTGCACTCCTAACGTCCTGTGACGTTGCAGTTTTGGGGTCCTGTGTTCCTAACCATTCACGGCCCTGCACGCTTCCCCAGGCCTTCGCTTAGGAAGTTTAGTAGCAACAGTTCAGACTCCCGAGCGGTGTGGGAGAGAGCAAACAGGGGGCCAGGGCCTCTCGTGCCTTGGA
The DNA here is from genome assembly GCA_004027555.1 of Craseonycteris thonglongyai. Classification (NCBI taxonomy): domain Eukaryota; kingdom Metazoa; phylum Chordata; class Mammalia; order Chiroptera; family Craseonycteridae; genus Craseonycteris; species Craseonycteris thonglongyai. The sequence goes on from PVKE010031767.1 coordinate 4,719, forward strand.
ACTCCAGGCAGGCTGGCACCACCTGGTCCCCAAGCTCAAGTCCCCAGCCCAAGTCCCCAGCCCAGGTCCCCTGCATGTTCACCTGACACCAGCCATCAGGTGGGTAAGCTAGCCAGTTGTGGCAGCTTACCAACTGGCCTGGAGTGCCCAGTGGCTGGCACCTCAGCCACTTGGATGGGCTGTCAGCCCACATCCCACCGGCATGCAGCTGGCAGCAAGGAGCAGATGGGCTGGTCGGCGAGGCCGTTGGCACACCGTTAAGCTGCCAGCTGGTTTTGCTGCGCCTGGTGCCTTGGCACCTCTGCGCTGGCATCAGTGGGCAGCAGGGCTGGCATGTTGGCTGGGCAGCTGGCACAGACAGCAGAGAGAGGACTTGCTAGGCCCTTTCCCGGCTGCCCCCTGTAATGTCCGAGGGACGTGGCCAATGGGCCTTGATGCCAGAACCCAGGCTGTCGTCACACTGAAGCATGTGCAGGGGCAGCGAGCTTCCACCCTCACACTGTCTATAGTCTGTGCTGAGTTCACAAGCTCTGGTCTCCCCGATGTGCCCCATTCCTGCCTGCCAGGCACCCCAAGCTTCTCTTCAAATCTGGTCACCTGTTCCTTCTCAGCTTGGTGACTTCAGATGCTCAGCTTCTGCAGCTACCAGTGGACTGGACCTGGTGAGGGCACGTCCTCACATGTGCTGTGAGAACCTGGACACGCATCTTTCCCTCTCTGACCCTTGGTGATCCCATCTCTTCTTTCCCATCTCACTCTCAAGTGAAGAGGTCAGAAGAGAATAGAATCCCCTTCCGGACCCTGGATACACCTTCACAGGCTCCTGACTCCTAATGCTCTAGGCACAATCTCGTGTGTTGGGTGGTATTATGAACTGATTTATTTTCCCAAAAAGAGATGTTGATGTCCTAATGTCCAGGACTTATGAATGTGACCTTATTTAAAATAGAAATAGAGTCTTTGCAGATGATCAAGTTAAAATGAGGTCATGAGGGTGGGCTCTAATCCAATATGACTGTGTCCTTATGAAATTTGGACACAGAGAGAGAGATGCATAATGGGAAGACAATGTGAAGGCACAGGGAGAAAGTCACCCACAAGCCAAGGAACACTTGGGCCACCAGAAGCTAGGAGCGAACCATGACACCCATCCTCCCTCACCACCCTCAGAAGATACCCACCCAGCCAACACCTTGATTTCAGACTTTCAGCCTCCAGGACTGTGAGGCAATAAATTGCTGTTGATTAAGTGCCCAGTTTGTGGTACTCTGTATGGCAACCCTTGGCAACTAGCAAAGTTGGTCATGAAATTTTCTGGAAGACATATAGTTCATCCAGTTGTCCATAGGGCTCTAGGTCAACCCCACCTCAGTCAGACCACTAAAGGCCTCCCCCATCCTGACAGTCCAGAATTCTATCGAAGAAAGCATAAAGTCCAGAAGAGCATGGTGGCTATGCTTGGCTGTCAAGGGGATGCTTGATTCAGGCAAACTGAATTCATTACTCACAATTTCAGATTTAAGGGAACTTAAGATGAAAGGCCAGAAAGAGATCCCTTTTAATAGCTCAGGATGTGATATCAGAAGATGTTGGATCAAACCCCTGTCTCAATTGGAAAGCAAATGAAAATGTAAATTAAGCAATGTTAAAAAGTAACATCACTTTATCCTGTAATTCCACTCCTAGGACTCCTTCTGAGGGTCCGTGTCAAAACGATATAATGTAGAAGTGTACACCTGGAAACAATGTAATTAATATCTATCAATGTCACCCCAATAAATTTAACAATAAAAAAGGGAAAAAATTACAGAGGAAGTTTTATTTTTTTAAAAAAACTGTTTATTCAAGTGGTCTTAAAAAACAGTAAAGGTGATAGCTCTCTCTCTGAATGAGTTTGGTGGGTTGAGGATACTTGCAGCCAAGGGTCATAGACAGCTGACTTGGATGCCTAGTAGGCTCGGAATGTCTGTTACCTCACCTTGTGGGACGTTGCAGGGAGGGAGCAATGATGAGACACCAGGAATCTGGATCTGCTCCTCTGTGTCCTTTCCTGCACGTTAGCTTTGTCCCTGGGCTGGCTCTCTTGATGGACACAAAATGGCTGCAGTGGCCCCAGCATCACTCTTAGCTCCAGCCACCTTCAGAGAGAGAATGGGCATCATCTCACGAACGTCTCTTTGTAGGAGCCAAGCAATCTTTCCCAGAGGCCTCCAGCAAGCTTTCCTTCATATCTCCTTGTGTTGTGTGCCCAAGTCTTAACCAGTCCTGAAAAGAGAAATGAAATGACCATGATTGGCGTGGTCACCAGTCTCTGAGGCTGAGGTAGGGCTGGCTTCAGGATAAGGGTGGTGAATTTGGACTCGATCAAGAAGGGAAATGTGGGAGCGGGGACTGAATGTCTGGAAGACAATTAACACGAAGATGATTGCTTGAGAAGGTGTGCTAGTCACTGGTTGGTAGATTTGTAGCAATTAAAAGTTAGAATTGAGGAAAGCCAGGATGGCTCAGCAGGTTAAGTGCTCGCTTTGAAGCCCTGAGGACCGAGGATCGAATCCCAGCTCCGGCCCAGACAGACCCACATGCTGAACTGGGGGGTGCTTCCCGAATGCAGTGAGGCCCCAGTTCAGTTCAAAAAAAAAAATTAGAATTATGTTAAAATTAAGAGGCAAAACAATAAATGGGTGTAAAGTCTAAAACCTGTATGACAAAGGTTGATACTATAATGAAGAAGGGATTCTAGCAAATCAGTAACACCCACACTCCAATATGATAGAAAAATATGAATATGTAAATGGATGTAAATATCTACGAGTCCAGTAAAGTTAACATCACTGATAATCAATAAATATTTGCCTATAAGCCTGACTTGGAAAATCACAAGGCCACTGAATTTTTGAGGAAACAGTCACTCAAATGCATCGTGGATAGATGCATAAATTGGTCAGCAAGTTGGCATTGAAATTCTGCGTAATTTAGTTTTTGGTTTGTCTTTTTTTGAGGCAAAATTCACATACAATAAAATTAAGCATTTAAAGTGTGCGATTCAGTGTCATTTAGTTTATTTATAATATTGTGGATATACCTCTATCTAGTTCCAAAGCATTTTCATCACCCAAAAAGAGTTCCCATGGGGAAGCCGGGATGGCTCAGTGGGTTAGGCGCTCACTTTGTAGCCCTGGGGACCGAGGATCAAATCCCGGCCCCAGCCCGTGCGGACCCATATGCTGAACTGGGGAGTGCCCCCAGTTCAGTTCTCACCGGGGTGAGTCCCCGGCCGAGTTCCTGCCCTGTGTAGCCCCACACCCACCTGTGGAATGAAACTATGTGGAAAAACCAATGATGTGCAACTATGGAGACTGTTCTGGGCCCTCCCCCTTCTCTCTGTCTCTGACTCTGTATCTCTCTCTCTCTGTCAAAAACAATAAATAAATCTTAATTTAAAAAAAAAATAGTGCCCTGTACCCATTAAGAGGTCACTTTTTATTACCCCCACCCCTCAGCCTCTGACAACTGTAATCCACTTCCTGTCTGGCTGCTCTCACTTAGCATAATGTTTTCTAGGCTCATTCATGTCCTAGCACGCATCCACAATGCATTCCTTTTTATGGCTGAATAATATTCCATTATATGGACTTGCTTTTAGGCCCATCAATTTCACTTCTGGAAATTTATCCTAAGAAAATTATCATGAGATTGTGCACCGGACAGCTACACTAGTATCTTCCTGGAAATGTTCGACAACCACAAGATGAGACTGGAGCAATTAGTCATCATCAGTTATATTACAGGAAAAGATTTCACAACGCAAGAATGTACTTATGGCATATTGAAAAGCTGATTATCCAATTGCATGTTTCTTACGATCCATTTTTATTCATTGTTTATATTATATACAGCATTTGCTATTTATGGAGCTTCCACTGTGTGTCAGGCACTGCCCTAGGTGGTAAATATAAAGCAGTGATTTAAATAGACAAAAATGACTGACCTCAGGTGGCTTTCTACATTTCAGTGTACCGTATACAAGTTTGGTGCAGGGGATGAATAGGAGGTAGGGGAGCCCACGGATGAGGGTAGGAATAGTTTGTAAGCATGTTGAAAGTCTGGATGTATAAATAGAAAAAAAGGCTGTGTGGTGGATTACAAGTGATTCATATTTCTTTCTTTCATATGCCTGCAATGTCCACATTTTCTTCATAAACACGTGTGTTACTCTCTCATGTTCAGGAAAAAGAAAGTTGACTTGGAATTGGTAGACTTACTAAGAACTAGTTATATGACATCAAAATGAATAGAATAGATATTTAAAGTAAAATTGTAGGATTTAAATTTTATAGAATATATGCTTACAAATGTTTTTGTTTAAAAGCTGAGCAGAAGCCTGGTCTCTTTGTATAGTGATTGGCACATAGTACATGCTCAATAAGTTCCTATGGGATGAATAGTTTATTTTTCCTTTTACTTCATCTTTCTATATTCCATGTTTTCCTCTAGATCATGGGGTTCCTTTTATGGTGAAACAAAACCCATGATTTTAAAAAATGTTTAGGCATGTAGTGCATTTGCAAGATAAACTTTAGTGTAAGGCGCTGAATAAAACCAGGTTTGCCCAGGGTGCCTTCTGCCTCATGGTGGGCCTTCTAGAAACGTCAGTTCCTTCTTTCCTCCCTGGAGCACTTATAAAGAGATACCACTGACAAAAGGAAACTGCTTCTCCCAGCCCCATGTCTTCCTTCTACACAACTGTGACATAAAGCCCCGTCTTCCAGAAGAGCATCTTCAGAGCTCAGAGACTCTTAGAACTGGAGGAGGCCTTAAAAATTTTCCAACCTGACATTCACCACCCCAATCCCAATTTACAGATGAGGAAGCTGAGGCCCAGAGAGGGGATGTGACCTGCCCAAGGTCCCCTAGGAGGCCAGCGACAGAGCAGGAATGGGAACTGTCTGCTCAAGCTGCTGTGACAAAATACCACCGACCGGAAAACTTCAACAAAAAGTTTCTTCCTCCCAATTCTGGAGGCTGCAGGTCCAAGATCAAGGTGTCTGGGGGGGTTGTTTCTGGAGACACCTCTCTTCCTGGCATACAAACAGCCACTTTCTCACTGTGTCCCCACACGGCCTTTTCCCTGTGTGCACTTAGAGAAAGATGTCGCTGGGGTTTTTTCTTCTTACAAAGACACAATCCTATTGGATCAGGGCCACACACTATGACCTCATTTCACTGCAATGACGTCCTTAAAAGCCCCACGTCCAAATAGTCACCTCGGTGGTTGGGGCTTCAACATAGGAATTTTGAGGGGACACAATTCAGTCCACTAGAGGAACCCACTTCTCACTACTCACAGTCCAGTTCTTTCCACCACATCCAGCTTCCCCTGCTGATTTGAGCCTGAAAGATGCTCACACTGTTGTCAAACGTGATGCTCCTTGGGAAAGAGTGTGTCTGTATGGGGCCTTCGCCCTCCCTTCCCAAATCCACACTCGTCCTGGAAGCTGCCATCAGCTTTGCAAAGAGACAAGGTCCCGCTTCTAGAAGCAAAGCTCTAAAAGGCTGCATGCTGCCTTTGCAGCTATGCAGACACGGATCATGGGCTTCCCTGAGGGAGACACGCCCACAATACATTTCTGGTTCCCTGAGCCCGCCTCCTCGGGGACCAGCGCCTATGTCGGGGCTCCAGGGCACAGAAACAAGCACAGCCCCTCCTTCCTGGATATGGAAGCTTGTAGAGAAGAAAGATACACAGATAGGTGACACAGGCCTGACGGAACCAAGGCCCAAGGCCCAGGGCCACCAGTCTCAGGAGGGGTGACCCTGCATAGAATCTTCCATAAAGGCAATGACCTTGGATCTAAGTTCTTGACACAGAAACTCAACAGGAATTCCAGAGATGGGGCTCACTGAGGCCCAGAAACCAGTGAGATTGTACGCACAGTGGTGGACATGTGCACTGGCTCCTAGGGAGTGTGTGAGTTTCCATCGGATCGTCTAGAGGAGTTTTAAGCCCCTCTCCCCATGAAAGCGTCTGAGAAGCACTGTCTTATTTGATGAGGAGGCATTTCTACTTGTTGAAGGTCGAGATGGACTTTTCAAGCAAAGGAATCAGCCTGTGTAAATGTCCAGGGGTATGCATGCGTGTGGGACGTTGGAAAAATAGTTCTTGAGGGTGGCACATGGGGAGGGTGCAAAGCAGGGGACAGACCGGGTCACATCACAAACACCTAGCATTTCTTCATCTGGGGGAGGGGTTTATCTGCTAGAAGCTGCAGGAAGAATTACTGATGCTCATAGTAGTTTCTCTCAAGTCCTCTGTTAACTCCAGAGTCACCCATCTGTTTTCCACCACTGTTCTTAAAAGTGCTGATGGTACACGTGACCCAGGAGCCCTGTGGTCTAGGACCTGCAGCATCTCCGGGAAGCTAATTGGAAATGCAGCACCTCAGATCCTGGCCCAGACCTGCTGCATGCTGCCAAGGGCCCCAAAGGCATGACCAAGTTTCACGAGTGCTGTCCTGGAGAACATGCTGCCACTCAGGAAGTTCATCCTGGTGGCTTCCCCTGGCCCAGGTCAGATCACCCCCAACACCCCTAAAGCAGAGAGGAAGCTGAGGCTTGGAGGAGGGGGTGTGGACGGCCCGAAGCCACAGGGCTGGGGATCCCGGCCACGCCAAGTTGGCTACCGCCTTGGGTTGCTTTTCATGTAACTCGGCGGCAAGGACTGTCCGCTCCGCCCACCTGCCCACTGCCCACCCCAGAGCTCAGCCAGCCCGGGAGGCCCCGGCAGGGAGCGGCCACACCCCCCTCTCCCTGCAGCTCCCCAAGTCCCTGGTCATGTATAAAACATTCCCAGAAACCACTTACTCCTCATGCATTTTCCATGAAGCCGGGCCCAAGTTAAAACATATAAACATAAAAATATCAAGAAGCACTTTTTTTAAAAGCACATGTTTCATGAAATACCAAGAGACTCATTGCCACGTTTGTGCTCCTCCCAGGGTCACGCCGTGCCCCTCCTCTCCCCGCCTTTCTCTCCTGCAAACATTGCTCCCTTCCCGCTCCATTCCTGCCTCCACGCCCCATGGTCCTCGTCCGTTTTCTCTTGTCTCTTCTTTCTCTCTTCTCTTCTCTCTGTTCCTGGACATTTTTCCTCCCTCCATTGGCTTCTTCTCAGAGTTTCTGTCTGGGTTTCTCCTTCTTCTTCTTCCCCTTCCCCTCTTCCTCCTCCTTCCATCTCTCTCTCTCTCTCTCTCTCTCTCTCTCTCTCTCTCTCTCTCTCTCTCTCTGATCACTCCACATTCACATCTCCCATTTTCTCCCTACTTCGTGTCTGCCAGGTCTCCTCTCGTCCCACCCTCCACAAAAATGGCTAAAATTAAACACAATGACAACTGGGCGGTGAAAATCTGGAGCAACTGGAACTGCAGGTGTGTGTGAAGTGGACGCAACACTTTGAAAACGGTTTGGCGGTTTCCAGGAAAGCAACTCTCACTGAGGAGCTGAAATCCCAGGCCTGAGTGTCCAGCAGAGAAACCAGGCCTGCATCCCCCCACAGACATGCGAAGGAAGGTCCTTGCCAGTGTCCTTCACAATTGCCCAAGCTGGACGCAGCCCGAACGGCCACTGACAGGCAGGTGGATAATTGGATGCTGGTTTATTTATACACCGAATGCCACACGACGATAAGAGAGCTAACTGCCGCTACTCATAACCATATGGCCCAGTCTCCAAAACATTACGTTTTGAGAGAAACACCCAGATACCAGAGAGTGCATCCTGTGTAAGTCTATGCACAGAAAGTTCAAGAACAGGCAAAACGCACCTATGTCTGAGAAGTCAGAAGAGTAACTACCCTTGCAGTGGGGTGTATGGACCAGAAGGCCCAGGACAGCTTTGGGGGTGTTGAGAACCTTCTGCCTTAAACTGGGGGAGTGCAAACATGAGTAAAATACACATCCATGTTACACTTCATACACTTCATATTGATGTGGCACATGCGAGTGAGTTTCATCTCAACTAAAAATATGAACAGAAATAGCAGTACACGCTATTGCTTCTGTAATAAGAATCACTGCTACCCCAATCGGCGACTGGCGTGATCTCAGAGGCCACCAGCTCAGACATGTTCCCAATCTCACCTATTAAGATGGGCTCAGGCCTCCACGGTCCTCACGGCTGAAAGCCCACCTTCCTACTAGGCTCGGGTGCTGGGACCCCACAGACATCGCCATCTGTTGGGGAAAACCGGCCTCAGAGCAAGCTGTCCCCACCCAGTGCTCGCGCCCAGGGCATCTTTTTGATGTTCTGGGTTCATTTTTCCTACGTTTCATTTCTAACTATGTATTACGCATGTGCTTTCACGCACCGCTTCCTCTGATACCAGGTAGTTCATGAACAGCACGAAACCTGAGCCCAAATCAATGGGAAGAGGTTGGCCCCACTGGAAACCTCCCGGAAGTCTTCCTGCCATCAGCCGTCAGAATGCTAGGACAGCCAACAGCAGAGACTGGAAGCCACCGAAACTCCAGTGTGGGGACACTGAGAAGTCTTTTATTGATGCTTTTATCCTTTCACCCAGTCCTGCCAGGAGGACAGGAAAACACAGGGCCCAGGTCCTCTGTTTCAGCAGCATGGATGTGAACCCAACACACAACCCTGGGAGGCAAACGAAAACCCACTTATTGTCACAGACGGGAGGGACCCAGACCAGAGGGACTGGAGCGCCATTAGTTAAATAATGGCGCTTAGAAATGCATTGAATTTAGCTGCCTGCCTCCCCCCTAAAAAAATCTGGAATTTTCCTATTGAGTGTACTTTTTTCCCCTTGCCCATGAATATTAATGCTCCTCTCAGAGAGATCTACTTGAAAAAAAAAAAAACAAGAATAAATTAAATACCTACAGATTTTTCTAATTCCTCTTTTTGGTGACATGCCGTCATTACATCAAATTACTGAGATGGGCCTGCTCCCTTTTTTTTTTTTTTTTTCTTTTTGGGTGAAAATTATGGAATATAAAGTATATGTAAATGGCGCCAAGGAGGGGGGGAGAAAACCTGCGCAGGAAGAATAGGGGGAAGGAGAGGCATTAGGTATTCCGCGGGCGTAGTCGTCAGCCAATTAATCAAGCGGTGGCGAGAAAAAGATGCAGAGAGGATGATTTCGCCCTTCACGTTGATGGGGCCGGCACAGGGCAAACGCTCCAGCACCTGAGCTCACGGGTAGGCATGCAGAAAGGGATCATGGGAATATCTTCCCGTCTTTGTCTTTCTCGTGAAGGATGGAAAATGTCAAGCTGTTGTTTGGCTGGATGGAGGGGGGGTGGGGAGCGCTGAGGAGAATTCAGAGTCTGGCAATGCAAGGTGTTAACTCTTTGCGGCTCTCTCTGCCTCCCCTCCCTGCCCAGCCCCCAGCTCCACCTTCTCCTTCTCCCAGCACCCCACCCCCCAACACCACCTCCACCCCCCTGCACATCTGTAGGGAGCTCTGCCTGCACACAGCAAGTGGGAGGGAGCTGATTGATGGTGACATGCTGGCTGGGGCAGCCAGTGTGTGTGTGTGTGTTCCCGTGCACGTGTGTCAGGGCTGGGGGCAAGAGGCATTTTCCTCTCCCCCAGAAGTGTTCTTTGTTCACTCTGGAAATGAGTGCACATGACCCCTTCTCTCTCCAGCCTGTCACTTCCCCTTGGAAGTGAGCAGTGACTCAAAACCTGAGAGCGGCTAAGAAAAGGCTAACGGTAGTAATGAGGCTCTGAGGCTCTGTCCGCGTGGCCCTGGGTCTACTGAGCCCACCCAGGGTCCCGCAGAGCAGTCAGAATTCCAGAGGGACTCAAGAGCTGGCCACCCCTGGGGCCAGGGCTTAGCGGAAGAGCTTCTGCCGAGGGCTTATTACCTGCATCAATGACACTGATTATAACATTAGTAGTAACCATCCACCATCTTCTATGAGCAATGACTGGTCCTGCCCTCTTTAAATTCTCATGTCGCTTCCCTATTCTTGAACTCTGACAAATCCATGCTTCCAAGGAAAGGGGTGTCAGCAATGAACTCACTCATTGAGAAAATGAGGATTTGGTCCTCCTCGCCTCCCCGGGGAAAGGGTACTCAGTGGTCTACGTGGCAGTGAGAGGCTAAGGACAGAGATGGAAAGGGTCTCAATGTAGACCAGGGAGTAAGCACAGACGTGGTTCAAACCCACATGTCCAGTTCTCACTCCACAAACTGCTGTAAGTTTGGCCAGAGATGGATAGGCACAGAACCGTGCATCCCGCTCCATCACCTTGACCCTGGACTAGCCCGTGACTATCGCCAAACCACATGTGAGCCCTGCGTGAGTCCCAGGTGCTGGATTCAATGCCCAGTCACCATGTGGCTCCTGGACCAGCTGCATCCTCCCACGTGAGACCCCCTGAACCAGAATCTGCATTCCAACAACATCCCACGTGATCTGTATGCCCGTTGAAGTTTGAGAAACACTGTATTAAGGCAAACATTTTCCCCACGTTTACTATCTGAAATCTGGATGCATCTGACAACAAAGGCAGCTTCCACTCCGTGAAATACGGTAACAGGTAGCATTTGTTTGGCCCAGGTGTGGGCGCCTGTTCTAGTGCACTGCATACATTATCTCGGCCCGTCTTCACAGCCTGCGCCGTGGGCGCTGCTGCTGTCTCCTGCTACAGATGAGGCCCCCGAAGCAGCAGGACTTGTGCAAGAACACACAGTCAGGATCCACAGGCCGAGCTTGAGGACCAGTGGCTCTCAAACCTGAGCAGATATCACCGTCCAGAGGGCTTGATGAAACACAGACTTCCCAGCCCCACCCCAAAGTTCCCGAGTCAGGAGTCCGGGGCAGAGCGCCAGAACTGTCACGTCTGACAAGTCCCCAGGCAGCAACGCTGACGCTGGACATCCGGGGAACACGCTTCGAGAGCTGCCACTCCCTGTGGGGTCTTCACTTCTGTTAAGAAACCAACTGGCTTCATTACAAACATCGGCCAAATGTGATGGAGAATACAAATCAGTGTCCCTGCGCTTCAGAAATAAAAATAAAAATAAAAATAAAGATGAAGGGGTGTGTGGAAAATCTCAAACTGAGATACAACTAAGCAAAAGGGGCCCCAGAGATGGTCCAACTGACTCTGCTCCTTTATTTGGTGGTATTAGCTGTCCTGATGCTCCTTGCTGCCGTGGCTAATTGAGGGTCCACCACAGCATCATTGCCATAATAATCTCTGTTATTTAGCCTGGACCATACATGGTGTTATAATGAGTTTCCTTCCCCTGTTCATTAAACAGACATTTACAAGGCCTGTCCCATCCTGGGAGCTCCGTGCAGGTCACTAGAGACTGGGACAGATGCCACACTGCTTCTGTCCTCTGACAACCTCCAGGTGGCTGGTCGCACCCCTCCATCTCAGGGGGGGGGCGTGCAGAGTTCTGAGACGGGGCTCCCAAAAGGGGCTCATAGCTGAGTATTGACATGGTATGGCTGTATGCTTTTTGGAAGAGTTATATAGGCTAATGGACTAAAAAAGAATAACAATTTTAAAATACAAAATTGAAAGTGAAACCTCCCAAATGTCCTTCTTCCTGAAGATAATGACTGTAGAATGTTTTGGCAAACATTCTAGATCTCTCTCTCTCCCTCTCTCCCTCTCTTCCCCTCCGTCCCTTCCTTCCTCTTCCACTTCTTCTCTCTCCACTATATACAGATCTATAACTAGGCACAGAGCTCCATATTTGAGGACAGTGGTGGGGAAAGGCAGAAGTCCAGTTAAGGGCTAAAAGCTATCAGAACAAAGGGGAAAATATACACTGAGACCCAGAAATGTGAAAGGACAGGGAGTCGCAGGGTGCTGGAGGTGTGAGGGGCATTCAGCAGGGCCTGGGCCGTGGAGGACGCAGCAGGCCCTGGTATGCACTGTGCACTTTACCCCAGAAGGAGAACAGAAGCACAGAAGTCTAGGCAGGAAAAGGCTGGTCCAGTTTGGCCCTTTAGGGAGAGTTCTGTGGTGTTTGGCCTAAGGGATGAACTGAAAGGAGACAGGCCAAGGGCAGGGAGGCTGGCTGCATCAAATTCCCAGAGGTAAGAAATTTTTCTAAGAATAATGAAAAAATACCAAGTAGGGGTATGTTTGGGTGCCTGGAATTTCCTGGTCACAGGAAAAGGTAATCCTAGCTTCCAATGTCTCCCTTTTACAAACGCCAGGGAGGAGCAGCAAAAAATGCCCAGACTTACCCTGTGTAAACCTCTTTACCCTCTGAGCCTCAGTCTTCACATCTGTCAAATGGGATTCAAAATCCTGCTTAGCAAAGTGTTCAGAGAGCAAATGGATACCGCTGGATTTTGCCAGTTATAACATCCTTTACCTACAAGTGACTGTGATTGTTGCTGTTGTCCGTACGGTTGATTGTGTCTGTAGCTCTTTACTTAGTTCTTGGAACTTTTCGCAGCCTACCTCACATTTCTATCCTTGTGTCTTTCTTCTTCTGCCTCTAGAGCAGCACGGTCAAAGAGAGCTTCCTGTGATGACGGAAATGTTGTAGCTCTGTCACTCGTTTCACGCGGAGTGTGAAATGTGACTGGTGTGACTGTTTTGTGTTCTTACAAAGCATAAAGATAAGACGTAGGACCTCTCAGTAGTTAGCTATCTCCTGGCTCATTTTAACCGAGTCCCTCCCACATATGATGCACTGAACATATGTTATCTACAAGTCTCACACTACCCTGTGGGGGAGGCATTGTCAACCCCATTGCATAAATGGGGAAACTGAGGCTCAAAGAGGTGAAGCCACTTGCTTGAGGTCACACAGCGAGGAAGCATCAGATCCCTGTGGTGCAGCAGTTAGTAGATTCCAGGCTGGTGGCTTGTCTGCACTGCCTCTGGGATAAGGAGGGCAGTCACAGGTACCCTCCCTCCTGGGCACAAACTTCCTTCCTTCCTCCTGGGAGCCTTCCAACCCGCAACAGGGTGCCCCTGAGCCGAAGGGTTCAGGATGGACACCACTGCTCTCATTCCCTGGCTCCTGGCTTCCTGCAGTTCGTCCTTCCTGGAACACAGCTGTCTTGAGCTTCTATGTACGTGTGAGCCTCTAAAATGCTGGTGCAAAGGTGACAAGTTGTACATTTGGAGAGAAAGACCTCTACCCTGATCACCTTGGGGAAGCTGGGAGCTGGGGGCTGGAGACTCAGTCTGAGTTGGTTCAGTCACTGCATAATCCTCTCTGGGCCTTAGCAGTCCCATCTATGAAATGGGCAGGTTTGTCCAGGAGTTTTCTAAGCCCCATTCCCTCTTTCACACTGATTAACTCTTCTTCTCAGATTGCTGACTCTAGTGTTAGCTTCTTGGGGACCCAGTTGAAAATCTGATGTGTGGAGTTTGATTTAGAAGCCCTTTCAACTGTATTAAGGAAGTACCTGTTACATCTATCCATCCCCCCAGCTATCCATCCATCCATCTATCCATCCATCCACTCATCCACTCATCCACTCATCCATCTAGTCATCCATCCACCCACCCATTCATCCACCCATCCATATATTCATCCATCCATCCATCCATCCACCATCCATCCATCCATTCATCCATCCAACCATCCACCTACCATCATCCATCCATCCATCTACCATCCATCCATCCTCCTATCCATCCATCCATCCATCCATCCATCCATCCTTCTATCCATCCATCCATCTACCATCCACCCATCCATATATTCATCCATCCATCCATCCATCCACCATCCATCCATGCAGCAAGCAGCTGCCTACATACAGTATGCTCCCCATCCCAGGGGAATTTATGTTCTCCATTGCAAGTCCCCATTAAGTTGGAAATATCCCATAAAGCAGGGGTGGCCAACAAGTCAATCGCAGTTGACCGGTTGATCGCAGTTGACCGGTCGATCGCGAGGCCAATTTTGGTCGATCGTTGATCACTCTCAATGTCTGGGGTGGAATTCCGTGTACCATGGACTTTGAAGCGATTGTAGAAGACAAAACTTTCTAGCAATAGTTTAATGCATTCTGGGAATTTGCCACGGTCATAAATTCCTAGAATTCTGACAGCCTGACACTGTGATCTCCGCCCACCCAGACAATACATTTTGACTTATGTGTTACACTTGTCACCGGACGCAAC
>PVKE010031768.1:0-18857 GCA_004027555.1 Craseonycteris thonglongyai
TATCTTCAGTGCATATTTATTTCTATTTTACTTTTGACAGATAGAGAGAGAGACAGAGACAGAGACAGCTAGAGAACCGAACTGTGGGAACTCCCCAGTTCAGCACGTGGGTCCTGCCTGGGCCGGAGCCGGGATTCGATCCTCGGTCCTCGTGGCCTCAAAGCGAGCGCTCAACCCGCTGAGCCGTCCTGGCTTTCCCTGAGTTCTTTTTTAAAGATTTATTTTTATTGTTTTTTTGACAGAGAGACAGAGAGAGACAGAGAGAAGGGGGAGGGCCCAGAGCAGTCTCCATAGTTGTATGTCATTAGTTTTCCATATAGTTTCACTCCACAGGTGGGCGCGGGGCAGCGCAGGGCAGGAACTGGGCCGGGGGCCTCCCACATGGGCCCGGCAAGAACTGAACTGGGGGCACACACCAGCCCAGCACATGGATCCGCACAGGCCAGGGCCAGGATTCTATCCTAGGACCCCAGGGCGGCAAAGCAATCACTTAATCCACTGAGCCATCCCAGCTTCTCAGAAGGTGATTTCTAAGGTCCCTTCTAACTCTACCTTTGAGTTTAACAGGCCACTGATGGTTCCTGCCTGGTGAGCCCTTATTCCCCCTCTGAGGGAAGGGAGTTTAGGGTTGTCCTTGCAACCCCAAAGGCAATTTGCAATCAAGATGCAATTTGGTGACATTACTCTGGATAGTGTCCTGCAGGGTAAATAAAATCAGTTTTGCAATTCTACTCAAGAGCACCCAGAACACAGAAAATGCCTGCACCAAAAGTGATCCACACACTGGATCCAAGGAGGCTGGCCGCTAGGGCTCCTCCTTATGGATGGTGACCGATCCGCAGGAGGACGAACATGGGATTCTTGCAGAGAACACGCTGGAGCCACCATAGAAAGACAGGGCGCTCTGAACACGGACTGGCCATTGTCCCAGAGCACTTCCCTGGGCCAGCTCTGGGAGCACTGGGAGAAAGCTCACCTGTGCCACCATTGAGCCGCTTCCGATGGCTCCTCACTTTCTCTGGTGGCCTTACAGTCAAGTCCATCACCTGAGGAGAGCCAGACCTGTCCCATCCTTACATCCCAAAGCACCCAGGGGTGATTATTCTTTTCTAGTCTGTACGCAGGTCATGATGGGTAAGGCCTGGGTCCTAAATCACCTGACACCCCAAGTTCAGTGTTGGGTGTAACTGCTCCTTCCTGATCCAACACGTGGCATTAATGCCTTGGGGGCAACGGAGCACACATTTCTTCAAAATCAGGAACGCTGAGTAGTTTACTACTAACTAGTAAGTTAACCTTGAGAAAGGTGTTTGACCTCTGTCTCAGTCTCCTCGGCATCTGATGGGGACAATATTATTCAATCTACCAGACTCCTGGGCTGGCGTACAAAGAAATCAAATGTGCATGTACGTGCACCTACTTAGGCTTATTCAATGTCCCAGATAAATAGCTGTCCTGAACAACCATACAAACGGTGAAGGACATGAAACGGCAGAATATGGAAATGAAGGGCTCTGCCTCTGGAGTCCACTTGATTGGGTTTAGACCATGACTCAGGCATTTCCTATAAGGTTGACCTCAAACAAATTACTTAGCCTCTTTGTGCCTCAGTCTTACCATCTGTCAAATCAGGATATTATAACAATAGCTCCTGCTCATAGGGTTGTTAATTATGTTAATGAATGTCAAGTGCTTAGATCAATGCCTGGCATATAGTAAATGCTCAATAAATGTCTTTATTGAGTGCAACCCATTTCTCTGGCCAGAAGTGCATTTTGTGGGCTCCCACAACCCTTCTGCGTATGTTGGAACGAAGTCCTTGCTGTGGGCCTTGGAAAGGGAAGCTCGCTGGTCCAGGACTCCTCACTCAGATGTGGTGCCTGGCCATCTATTAAGTTGTGTTTGTACAACGGGGCCTCCTGTAACTCCCTCCTGCCCACGAGCCTCAGTTTCCCCTTAGAAAAGAAAGACAATTGGAATGACTCGTCCCACAAACAATCGTTTGAAGGGCTTTGTTTGTGGTTTCCCAGAAGAACCCCTGACTCCATGATTTGCCAAGTGTGCACCCTCCTGTAGAGGGAAACATAAGCACATGTCACAGAGTCGGAAAGAGAAGCAACTCGGGCCTGGAGAGCTCTCTTGGAAAAGTAGAGAATTCTTTTTGCTGTAAATACCTTTAAAGAAGTGATTCCCCCAAATTTTTTCTCTTTCATTTTCTGCGTTAGTATCACCAAATCCCACCCCCACCCTTGAGTTCAGAATGAGGTGGAAATTTTAAACATGTTATTTCCAGAATGCCATCTATTCTTCTAAGCTAAGCCCTGTATTGGGAGCAGCGGTCACTGACCCTATTGGTGGGCCTGAAAATGGGCAGGTCATACACTCAGCCTGCAAGGACCCCACTCCACCATTGATGAGGGAGCAACTTGAACGAGTGAGGCCCAAACCTGGGGGTGTGGTCCAGGCTGACCACTCTGTGACAAAGTGCTAGGGGACCTCTGCCAACCATCATTCTGTTGTTTCTGCAGTGGCTCTGATTTCAACTCTAGAGATGATCACCCAAGACCCCTAGGAGGGTCCCCTCCAGAATAGGAGGGCTGTAAGAGGAGGGTGGCCATGGCATTTGAGTGACTCCTTTGTGTTTGGTTAGCTGCTACCTGGATTTCCACACTCACTGCAGCATCTGTCAATGACAGCATTCATGTCCAGCCAGAATGACATCTTCGGCTTTGAGTTTGGATTTCTTAACCCTCAGAAGTGAGCCGTGAATGGCCCACAGCAATGACCAGTTCTCAGTATTTGCTCACATGTCATGGAAACCTCTGTCCTTGAATCAGATCTTAAGTCAAACCTTGGACTCTGCTGCCCCAGCTTCAACTATTGCTTCATGAGTGAGTCCTAACGATTGTCCATGTGGTGAGAGTTAAGTGTCGCCATCCTCCAGCCTTCCTGAGGACGCCAACTTCCAATCCCAGGAAGGCTGTGTGTTAGGGAAAGAATGAGCCCCTGCATTGAGTTACCCAGCCCTGCAGGCCCTGTTGCAGGACATGTCATTTCCCTCCACTTTATACGTGAGTAAGCGGGGCAGGCAATAAACTTCTCTGTGGAGGTCAAAACTGTTTTGCAGTTTTTACCTTTTTCAACCTCAAAAATATTTTTTTAATTCAGGATATTTTTTGAGGTGCAGTCTATGTGAGATATGATTCTGTTATCATGAGTCCCATTCTACAGCTAGGCTAAGGCCCATGGAATCACAGGAGAGTAAAGCACTCTTTCCTACAACAAATATTTGAAACAGTATAAAACAACAAAGGCCTGCTAAGCAGTGTATGTTTCTCTCACTAACGCACAGCCTGTAGTCACAGGACTGATGGTTTGGCAATGGGGGGTCAGAGCCTGATTAAGACAGACCATAATAAATGCAGAACTGATTAAGGAAGCTCACTCCAAATAAAAAAAATAAAAAACCCAAATTGCATTTTTTGAGTAAGTGTAAAGGAAAGAGAACAAGGATCTACTTTTCCCTCTAATGAATATTTCACTGGCAAAAGATCACCTCTCCCATCCTCCCACCCCCTTACTATACCCCTTCACCCCTCCTCCCTCCACCAAATCGTTAATCCAGCCTAGGGGAGCGGGGGCAGGGCAGGGTTACATCGGATTGAAGTTATTGCCTAGAATGTGAGAGATCATCCCCAGGGGAAAAGAGAGAGAGCGGCTTCCTTTCACTGCAAAGTGGTCTAAAGTAGGCCATGGCAGCCCAGAGGCAGCTCAATGGGGGAGGAATGAGAATTCTCCGGAGCTGAGCCCAGTGCTGTCATCCAGGCGTGAAGAAGAGATGGCAGAGTCCTACCCCCAAAGTCTCGCCGAGCAGAAGTGAGACTGTTGTTAGCCTACGGGAGAATGATATTGGACGGAATCACAGGGTAGACCAGGAGTCCAAACAGAAAATTATCTTCACATGTCCAGGAAAACAAGGATACATGTAATAACACAGTTTCCACAGCTATGGTATGTGTTCTTGGGGAAAAGAAGGGGGAAATGGTGCACAGAGAAGCATTGGCTTTTAAAGTTTGCTCTAACAGACCTGACTCGAAGTCTGGAGTGGAGGAGGAGAGAGGAGAGGGAAACTAGAAATGTGTGGAAATAACTGTGGAGTCTGTTGGGTTAACACCAGATAAACCTTCTAGCCTCCAAATCTCATGGTCTTCAGGGCGCTGGGTCCTGACATTTGTCTTCACTTAGCTGTGCAGAGAGAGACTGGATGTGTAGACACCATGTGGGAGCCAAGAAGGGGGAAGGCTCTGACTCCCAGGGCAGCTCCTCTGGAAAAGCCATTTCTCCTCAACCTTGGAAGCTTCTGGAAGAGGGTGGCCAAAGGCAACGAAGTGTCCAAAGGTCTTCTATTTGTAACTGCCATGCGCCCAGGTTTTGACATAGTATCTTTTGTGCCTGTTTGGATTTTTTGTTGTTATTTGTTTTGTCTTTTTTTTTTTTTTTTAAGATTTTTTTTTTTTGTTTTTGACAGAGAGAGAGATACAGAGACAGAGAGAAGGGGGAGGGCCCAGAACAGTCTCCATAGTTGCACATCATTGGTTTTTCCACATAGTTTCATTCCACAGGTGGGCGCGGGGCTGCACAGGGCAGGAACTGGGCTGGGGTCTCGCCCTGGTGAGAACCAAACTGGGGGCACTCCCCAGTTCAGCATATGGGTCCTCATGGGCCGGGGCTGGGATTCGATCCTCGGTCCCCGGGGCTGTAAAGTGAACGCCTAACCCACTGAGCCATCCCGGCTTTCCCAAGGTGTTTTGTCTTTTTATTTGTTTGTTTTTATTTCTTTAGCTCCTGAAAAAATTATTGATTCTGTGGACCAGCAACAACAACATCACCTGGGAACTTAGAAGTATAAACTCGGGGAAGCCGGGATGGTTCAGTGGGTTAGGTGCTCACTTTGCAGCCCTGGGGACCAAGGATCGAATCTTGGCCCCGGCCCGTGCGGACCCATATGCTGAACTGGGGAGTGCCCCCAGGTCAGTTCTCTCTCTCTCTCTCGCTCTGTCAAAAACAATAAAAAAATAAAAATAAATAAAAAATAAAATAAACTTTAAAAAATTCTTATAAAGAAAAAAAGAAGTATAAACTCTTCTCTCTCTACCTGACTGACCTCAGACATAAAGTGGCAGAAAGAGTAGGGGTGGTGCCCGCGACTTGCATTTTATAATAACAGGCCCTTTCCGGGGAGCTGAGGTAAGCTTGTTTGAGAGCCACCACTTTAGCAGGACGGGCTCAATGAACTATGAAAGTATTAAATATTTTACCCTTTTGCTATTTAGCAATTGATGTTTGGCTTTTGTATGTAACTTTCTTGGCAAGAATGTACAGTTTCTATGACATGTAACTCAGTGTTTCCAGAGGTGATATACACATTATTGGGTCAACAATTTTTACCATGGGGGTGAGGAGGACGTACAACAGGGCCAGAAGGTCATTTGCTCAACTCCATCTGCCTTTTCTCTAGGCTGGGGGCAATACACATAGAGAGGCGGGCACCTGGACTCCCTCTGAGCTGTCTGAATTGGCAAGATCACTGAGAAATGTCCTTAAGACCTGCACCAGCTGGTCCTTCCCTTTGGAAATGAAAGCTCAGAGGGCAACACGTGATAGGCAAATAACAGCTAAGTCTGCTCACACGCTTCCCCATTTCCTTTTCATGTTCAAGTTCAATCAATCTAGCATTTCTGAACACCGCTTCCTTGCCCTGGGTGGGGCAGGGAATTTTATACCCCTGGAGACTCAGTTACACTCTCCGTCACCCTTTAGCCCACTCGCTTCCCTCCCCTCAGCCAAATGTTCAGTCTGGCTCTCTCCACCTGGGTTCCAGGTCTGCCAAAACATTCCAAGACAGGCGATTCCTTTCTGCTTGGCTCATGTTGTCAAGCAAGATATACGTGGTGCCAAAGATAGGTATCTATCAGGGAGGCAGAGATCTGTGTTGTCCCTACAGCCTCTGGCAGGTGGCGATGAGGCCACCGGGTTTTTGGCATAAGGCCAGGAGGCAGCTAAAGGAGGTGGGGACAAGGGGGTGGTTATGTAAGCAAAGCACGTGGGTTTGAGCACTGCCATCCACCTGTTACTAATCAGTGCACTGCTTGTCAGGAAAAAGTCCCCCTACTTGGGCAAGCTCAGCTAGTTATCAGAGGGAAAACATAGAGACTCAATCCAGAAGGGTTTGGTTCACTTCCACAAAAAACACTTGTTGAACCTAGTACGCTGTTAGGCGTTGGTGATACTGAAATAAATAAATCAGGGTCCTGTTTTCAAGGACCTCATGGTCAAAAAGAGGGACACAGGCCAGTAAACAGTCCTTTACAATCTGTATGATACATAAAATGAAACTATCTCCAGGATACAGAAATCCCATTGAAGTGCTTTGAAAGTTGAGTAAGGCAGACCTGGTGGGTTTGTTTTTTTTTTCTAGAAGTGTGTTCAAGGCAGAGAGAACAACATGTGTAAAAGCTGGAGAGTAGAACCGGGCTTCTCTAATCCTGAAACAGTAACATTAAACTAAGGTTCAAATGCCAGGAGTAGAGTCAGGAAGGTTGCCTCCTTCTGATGAGGCCAAAATCTGAGTAGGAAATCTGGAAAGAGAGTGGCGAAGAACAGGTCCAGAGGGGATGGACAGCAAGGTCAGGGCCATTGCCCAGACAACCAGCTAGCGTGGAGACCCTTATGGGCCGGCAGGGATGCTGCTCAGGAGAGGTGGCCCCGTTTAGATGGCAGGGCACACAACTCCGGTGCAAACACAGCTGTACGCCAACGCAAACACGCCCAGCCAGTAAGAGATGGGGCTGTTGTGCTAGAAGAAAGACTGACAGCTGGAGCAGGAACATGTTAAGGCCCCTGTGATTGGCCTGCTGTGACCAGCATGAAAGGGAGAACCCAGGAGTGCAGATCCGAAATCGGCCTATTTGTACACAAGAGGCGGCTTTGTAAGAGTCAGGGAGGGGTGGGGGAGGGGCAAAGAGAACACAAGTGCAGAAGGGTTTGCAGAACAAAAAAGAATTCATTGGGGGAAGCTGGGATGGCTTGGTGGGTTGAGCGCCTGCTTTGCAGCCCTGGGGACCGAGGATCGAATCCTGGCCCTGGCCCGTGTGGACCCATATGCTGAACTGGGGAGTGCTCCCAGTTTGGTTCTCACCAGGGTGAGACCCCAGCCCAGTTCCTGCCCTGCACAGCCCCGCACCCACCTGTGGAATGAAACTATGTGGAAAAACCAATGATGTGCAACTATGGAGACTGCTCTGGGCCCTCCCCCTTCTCTCTGTCTCTGGCTCTCTCTTTCTCCCTCTGTCAAAAACAATAAAAATAAATCTTTAAAAAGAATTTATTGGAGCAATGTTTTGTTCTGTGTCACTACCTTTAAAGAGATTCTTTCTCCCCCCACCCCCTCAAATGTGGGGTTCTGTCCTCAGCAACCTTTTCAGTGTCACTATCTGTGAGCTATCTCACCGTGGCCTCCGATTTCAATGACCGTGTACAACCTCTGTCTCCAGGCCCGTCTCATGCCTGGCAGACAACTGCTTACTGAACCTCTTTACCTTGAACCCCCATAGATGCTCAAACCTAATGTATCCAAAATTGAATATGTCATCAGCATCCCTCCTCCCTCAAACCCTCTCCAGGGGACCCTAGCTCAGGCAATGGTGTCTCAGTTCCCCCTAATGCCTGACCCAGAAATCCTGTGAGGCCTCTCTCTCACCTCCTTTCCCTACACAAATTACAATCTTTACTAAATCATTCTGGAAACCATTAAGCTTACGTTCGTTTTCTACTGCTGTTGTCACAAACTGCTACAAACTTAGTGGCTTAAAACAACACGAAGTTATCATTTCTCTGTTCTGGAGGGCAGAGTCTACACGGGTTTCACTGGGCTAAAATCAAGGTGTCGAGAAGGCTGCCTTCCTTCCTAAGCCCGCCCGCTTTGCAGGGTTCTTGGCCCCTTCCTCCAACTTGAAAGCCAGCAGTATAGTATCTTCAAATCTTTGACTTTGCCCTTCTGCCTTCTTCCTATAAATTTACCTTGGGCCCACCCAGATAATCCAGGTTAATCCCCCTAATCTCAAAATTCTTAGTTGACTCACATATGCAGTCTCTTTTGCCTTGTAAGGTAAACAGTTTCTGGGAATTAGGAAATGGACTCTTCATTTTGCCTTTTGGGCTATATTCCTGCCTACCACACATCTTTCCATTCAAACACTACTGCCAGCAGCCTCTCTCATCTGGGGTCACCAATACATTGCCAGTGCAGAGGAGGATCATGGGAAGGACCCTTTGCAATAGACTCCTTGAGGATTTGAAAGACGCCTTCATTCCTGCTTCTCCCTAGTTTCCTTGACCGCAATCTTTCCTTCTCCAAATCGTTCTTGGCCAGGCTATTATCTTTTTCTCTTGCTCTTTGCCACAACATCTTTCCTAGCTATTTGCTCTGCCTGGAAGTTTCTCTCTTTGCCATCCTAGCAGTCACCCTCACCTCGCCCCAAACCCTACACAGAGTGCCTGGCTAGGTCCTGGCCCTTCCTATTCCAGTAGAGCTATCAGTCCCCCAGGAAGCCTTCTCAGACTTATAGGTTTAGGTTAGATCTCACTGCAGTGGGCACACGCAACCTTGCTCTTACCTGTCCCAGCCTTTATCTCATTCTTCTGTAACTGCCTGCTTACTTGTCTGTCTTCTCTGAGCTTTACATGCCTCAGAGACAAGGTAGTAATCTTGTCCCATGTTGTCCTCTGAGGATGCTACAAGTCTCAATAAATATTTCCTGCATAAGACTTTTAAAAATAAAATGACATTCCCTTTGATTGACAACTCTTTGAGTGCTAGACCCGATCTGGTCCGTGTATGTCCAATCCTAGATCAGGCTCTGCATAGTGCTCATTGTTGACTTAATTGAAGGGTGTGGTGACAAACTCAGCAGATGGACACTTTCCTATAGGAAGTGAGGGGCCCATAAACAGTTCAGGAAGGCAACTGGGGACAAGGCCCTGGCAGAGAGGCCTGGGAGGTTTTCCAAAGCCCAGATCCAGAGGAGAGGTTTCCCCTCTTGAGTCACATAAGCAAGGCTGGACCCTGCTGTCTGTAATTTCATCACTGGGCAGAACTGGATTCCTCCGACATAATGAGAATTCCAGGACAGCACACATGAGGCAGCAGCTGGACTTCAGCCTCATGCTAGACAAAGGCAGGGTCAGTGTGCTAGCTCCCAGCAGGGGTGCACACTGGGGGCCCCACAGCCCCCCAACTCCTACCTCTCCTCTTCCCCCACCAAAGTCCCCTCCCATTTGTCCTTCCTAATGCCAGGCTCACTCAAGGCAGACATTTAAGAGAGTACCACCAAACTTCTAGCAACTTCCACAGTTGTTGGTATGAAGGAGAAAAATAATTGTTAAAATTTTCTGTCTGTTTTTAATAAATGGAAGATTTACAAAATTATAATTCATCTCCTTCAGGAGTTAGTGTGGCCAATACAAGTCCCATCAAAAGTATTCATCAACTTGCCTATGGAGTGAGTTGTTCTCTCCAAAATTTCATAACTATTTTGACCCTTTGTGTTTCCACAAGGGTAGGGTCATCTTGTCGAGTTACACAAAATACCCTGGCTGGGGGATGCCGGGATAGCTCAACAGGTTGAGCACTTGCCTTGTAGCTTCAAGGTCTGTGGATCGAATCCCGGGCCCAGGCCGTGCAAACCCATGTGTTGAACTGTGGCACAGCTGTAACCACTGAAATGGCGGCGAAGTTCTCACAGCCCACGAGGGAGGCCCCCAGTTCCCGCCCTGCAAAGCCCACTTGTGTGGAATGAAACTATGTCACAACTAACAATGTGCAACCATGGGACCTCCCCAGCCCACCCTCTCAAAAAATAAAACAAATCTTAAAATAAAAAGTACCCTGCCTGGATTTGATTGAAGTCACATAGAGTTTATAGTTTAATTTAGAATGATTTGAAATGACAGTGAATCTGTATGTCATAAACCCACCTTGTCTATCTATTAAAGAATACCTAAATAAATGAAGTTTCATCATTCTCTTTATTAAAATCACGCATATATTTCATTAGATTTGTTTCTGGTCCCTTATAGCTTTTGTTTCTCTTATAGATATTAGCTTTAAAAATTCTGGTTTTCTAATGGTGATCAAATAAAAATACAAATTGATTTTTGGATGATGACCTTCTCTGTAGCAACCTGTGTATTCTCCTATACACTGTATGAAGCTCTTTTTATACCTCTCTTTAAAAAAAATCTAGATCCTTCTGTACCTGAGAAAAATCCATCAGCGAGTGCTTTTCCTTGGTTAAACAGTCCAAGCAGGTGGGGGGCAGTTTGCTGACTCCCCTGGCTAAACAGCAATGCCCCCTTCTGGAGATCCATTAGCAAGACAGACGCTCCCGGGAGACAGTTGTGCTTGTTTAGATCAAACAAGGGCCTGGACAGAGTGGCCTAGCTTGAGGTCAGCCTCACTGTTACAAAACAGACAAATTCCCCAGGCAAAAGTCTCAGAGCCAGCTGGGTTAGGCTAGGGGCTGCCTGGGTGACCTGATTAGAGGATGTCACTTCGTGATTGGCCACATCCACTCTCCCTACATGAAAATGCCTTGGGGACACCAGAAAGCAGGCCAGGAGAAGGAGGCAGCACTGTATTGAGAAAGGGAATGAGAGTGAAGCCTACCCAGCCCACTCCCACCCTGCTAAACTCTCAAGCTGCTCTCCAACTAGGCTCCACGTGAAGACTCCTGGAGCTCAGAAACCTACATGAGGCTGGAAAACATGTTCTGTGGACTGTTGGTGTTGAGGTCATCCTAGGTAGCCACTGGAGAGAATGGGGAGGGGCTAAAGAAGTGGTGCCCATTTAGTAGACACAGGCCTCTCATTGGCCTTCAGCTGTCTCCATAAAACAGTCCTGAGGCGAGGCAAGATTTCCAGAGATACCATTATCTCTTCTCTCATTTCTTCCTGGCTTACTTAGGTATAGACCATCAGAGGCATGAGCCAATGGAATACAGTGAAAAAGCAATGTGCTTTAAGTGAGACAGATCTGAGTTCAAATCCCTGTGTGATCTCAGGCATGGTGTAATCAACACTTCTGAGCTATGGTCTCTCCCTCTGTCTAAGGGAAAAGAAAATACATCCTCACAGGGTTGTTGAGAAGATTAAATCAAATCACGGAGGACTTTAGCCAAAGTGGATGCCTGGTAAACCTGTTTGAGTCCTTGGAAGGCTGGTGGGGATATTGCTGAATCACATCTCTAGTATAATGAATGGGGTGTTGAGTATTTGCCAGCCTCGCTTCTTTTCCAGTGAACCAGGAATAATGAGTTCTGCTAAAATGAGCAGCTACTACCGTGTTGTGTGCTTGGGGTAGAGTTCATGTACACAGTTAACTCATTTTCCCCTGATGACCCCTCTGTGAGGTCAATAGAGCAGATACTATGGTTGAACCACAAATGAAGAAACAGAGGTTCAGAGAAGTCAGCTGCAGCACAGAGAGGAGCAGACATAAACGTCCTTCCTGGGAGCCATAGCTGACCTGAGCCCCACCTGGTCATTTCCCTTCGCCTGTCCCGACAGCCCTGTCCCAGACCTCAGGTAACCCTGTAGTTTCTAACTGAGCCCCCAGCAGTCCTGACCGCTCTTTTTCAGATAACACGTTAAGCCTTTCAATTGCCAGGAGCAACAGTTCACTGACTCACATGACCCTTCCCGTCTCTAGTGTTTCCCTGCGAGCCAGAATTGCCTGAAAAGCTATTGTTGTTCTTGTTCTTGCATTTCACAGGAACTGTGGTTCTGTGTAATGTCCATGAGTTGTACAAGCAGATAAAGGCAGAGAGAAAAGAAAGGTGAATGGGAAGAAAAGAGGAGTGAGACAGCTATTTAGAAGAATTGGCAAATCATTATTTAAACAAAAAATGGTTGTTATTACG
This sequence comes from Craseonycteris thonglongyai, assembly GCA_004027555.1. Classification (NCBI taxonomy): domain Eukaryota; kingdom Metazoa; phylum Chordata; class Mammalia; order Chiroptera; family Craseonycteridae; genus Craseonycteris; species Craseonycteris thonglongyai. Next base: position 11,979 of record PVKE010031768.1, read on the forward strand.
TATTGACTTAGTTATAATATTCTGTGCATTGAATGGAGTCTTCCATTCATTTATATGGTTCTAGAGGGAAAAGTGTGTGTGTGTGTGTGTGTGTGTGTGTTTAATCTTCTGCAGTATCTGGCCTGGTATCTAAGACATAAACAATTAACCTATAGAAGGCAGGAATTAGTAGCCCATCTTTCCAGAAATGCCTTCTCTGGCTTTCAGTCATGTCTGATATTGGCACCACAACAGTCTTCACTTCTTGGAGGCTATTCCCTTTAACGAAGTTAACCAGGTCCTACCCAATGTCCGGAGATCCCTGAGAAGGCAAACATTGTTCGCACCATCACCTATCAGGACTGATTTGACATGAATATGGTTTCCTGCTACAGCCTGGGCCGCAAGGCCGAGCAACGCTAAGTATCTCCAGTGTGAGTCCAGCCAATGACATTGGGGTCTGTCAAAACTAGGCTGGACCACCATGGACTTCTGTGGAGCCCGAAATGCTCAGATGCCCAGAAACAGGAGATGCCCAGAACTTCACTCTATCAGGAGAAGTTCAGAGGCTACTGATATGCAGTGATATCTTGGGATCCGAATGCCCCAAAACTCAAACAACTTGGAATCCGAACAAAAAAATCAAGCAAATTTTGCCTCGGAATCCAAACGCTGCTTTGGAATCCGAACGCCAACATGTTCTCATGGGACGTATCAACTGTACAGCCCGCCCGTAGCTTTATCCGAACACCCACTCATCTTGGAACGTGAATGTTTTAGAACTTGAACAGGGTTCTGGGATGGATTAAGTTCGAATTCCAGGGCATCACTTTATTTGTTTCTTATTTGTTTTATTTACTGTTTTGCTCATTGGTTTATTCAATCACTCAGTGATTAACATACTTATCCTTAGTTTGTTACAAAATGGATTTAAGGTAAAACCAGCAACATCAGCTGTCAGTCACCTGGGGACTTATTAGAAATGCAAATTCCCCAAATTGTCCTCAGGAGGACTGGATCAGACGCTCTGGGTGGGAGACCCACAATCTCTGTGTTAACAAGCCCAGTTGGAAATTTTGATGATGCTGCAGACATGTGCTCTAGAGCAGTGTTCTCAGCTTTGGGTCCTGGGACCCCTGGCCTCAGAATCTCCAAAAGCTTCTGAAATGGGTGATTTGGAGATATAAGGAAATGAGAGAACGAGGATTTATTCTCAGTCCAGCATTTTCAAAACTGGCCTAGTCTTAAGTATCGCTGGGGACTTCTTAAAAAGACCATTGTCCTGACCCCTACCCTTGGTGATTCGGAATCAGAGTAGGGGAGAAGAGTGGCACTAGCCAGGATTAGATTCAGATGCCACCCCCTCAAGGGTAAGGCCCACTCATCTGCACTCACCTGAGAATAACTGCTCTGGAGTCAAGGTGAGAGAAAAACAGTTCCTGAATGCTCCCAAGGGAGATCATTAATGACTTGGCTCCTGACTAGCTATGTGTGCCCTGTTTAATTCACGAGAGCCTTGTCTCTCCCTCGTGTGTTGTCCCAGTTCTCATCCCGTAAAAGGCGTGCTGTGTGTATAGGTCATAAGAGACTGGGTCACTTATTTCTGGGAGGAAGTGGTTCAGGTCCATGGAGGTTGAAGATAGCACAACCTCAGATAGAAATATGTACCCTGAAACTGGAGATGCCTTTTGCTAATTCCCATGGAGACTGGTGTCGGGTAACTGAGGACAAGATTGTAAACACAGGAGCCTCTGTCTGCTCCGGTTCTGCGAGCAGTGTCCAGGGGACACTCTCTCCTGGGAGCAGTCTCTTGAGCCTAGAAACCATTTCTTGATACAGAAACCTCGCCTGGAAAGGATCATTACCATTGTGTAGGCTCTGGGTGAGGTTGGTGCCTTAGTGTGATGGAGAGCAATGCACTCAAAGAGGGGGACTGATTAAAATGCTAGGAAACAGAAAGGATAAGGTTAGGGGGGCTGAAAACACAGAACAGTGAGGGCTACACCAGCAAAGTCTTTTGAACATATCAGAGAACTTTCCAATGAACTCAGAATCTGGAGGCTTTGCTAGAAATAAATTATAGAGATTTATTCAAGGGTCTTAGAGTTTGCAAACTAGAAGCACAGCTAGGCAAAAACCAGAAGTGTTCCAAAGAAGAAGGAAAAGTTAAAAGTTCTTATAGCAAAAAGTACCTTCTTGAGAAGGTATTGGTCCTGGCTGGTTATCAGTCAGATGACAGGTAGTCAGGATGGTGGCTGCCAGGTGTCTAGGAGATGGGTGCAAGGAGGCCTGGCACAGAGGAGGACAGCCACAAATGCCTTCCGTCCCCACCAAACACACACACAAAATCAAAAAGATCAACTGGGGGAAGCTGGGATGGCTCAGTGGGTTAAGCGCTCACTTCGCAGCCCTAGGGACCGAAGATCGAATCCCGGCCGTGGCACATGAGGACCCACGTGCTGAACTGGGGAGTGCCCCCAGTTCAGTTCTCACCGGGGTGAGACCCCGGCCCAGTTCCTGCCCTGTGCAACCCCGCCCACCTGTGGAATGAAACTATGTGGAAAAACCAATGATGTGCAACTATGGAGACTGCTCTGGGCCCTCCCCCTTCTCTCTGTCTCTGTATTTCTCTCTATCAAAAACAATAAAAATAAATCTTTAAAAAAAATTAACTGAAAAAAATGGGGGGAAGGGGCTTTTTTATGCTGTCTCTCAAAGGAAGGAGACTCTAGTGTATGGCAGGCGGTGCGGTGGTTATTTTAGGCTGTTAGACTGGTCGGCTCCCACCCCGCAATCCCAACATAAATGCCAATGTTATTCTGACACTTGGAGGAGGAGGAAGGAGATTGCGCCCAGTCCTTCTAAGCAGAAGCCCATCCAAGCCTGGGTGTCTGCCCTCCACAGGCCCTGCCAGGCAGCTGTTGTGTTCCTATCCCGTGGAGGACTGGCTGTGTCCTGCTGCCGACTCAAGGTCCTCACAACATGAGTACCAGCCAAGATGAGAAAAGATTAAGAGCACTGTCAAATTCAAACCTTGCCAGTCTCTTTTGCCCATGACTTCAGCATCTGCAGGCAGTTTGGGACAAGAAGTGAGCTCTTCAGGGAAAGGTTCTGTGTGTAACTGATCCCCAGAGAGGTTCCCAAGTGACTGAAGACAGCCTTCCCTCCTTGGAGAGATCTTTGCTCTCCAGTCACTGTGAACAGTGTCACATGCTCCAGGCACATCCTCTTTGACCAGCCTTCTCTACCTGGTCTCCAGAATAGCTCAAGGGCTTGTATTCACCTCCTCTTACAATACTGTCCTTACCTGTATGTGCCTCTGTTTTCTCCCAGTCACTCTAAACCTAGCCAGCCTTCAAGGACTAATTGGAAGACATGTACTCTCTAAAGCTTCCAGAGTCAGATTAAGCCGGGATGGCTCAGCAGGATGAGCGCTCACTTTGTAGCCCCAGGGGCCAAGGATCGAATCCCAGCCCATGTGGACCCATGTGCTGAACTGGGGAGTGCCTCCAGTTCAGTTCTTCCCAGGCAGGTTCCTGCCCTGCACAGCCCCACACTCACCTGTGGAATGAAACTATATCGAAAACCAATGTGTAATACTACTATGAAGAGTGCTCTGGCCCCTCCCACTTCTGTCTGTCTCTCTGTGTGTTAAAAAGAACAATAAAAATAAAACTTTCCCCGTGAAGAAAAATTCATGTGTCTTACCTCCTGTCCTTGTCCCAGAGCCTGTAAAGGTGAACCCACTGGGGCTGGTTGAGGGAGAAGAGGAAAGTTTGTTCCAGAAGGAACTGTCTGAGGGATCAATAAAGATTTCTGTACATGAAGAAGGGAGGGTTAACTCACTTGTTGAAAATTCTTTTTTTTTTTTTTTCAGGTCTAAAGAACACAATGTGTGATAGACCCCCAAATCTTGGATCATTTCTTTTTCTTTTTCTTTTTTTTTTTTAAGATTTATTTCTATTGTTTTTTTTTGACAGAGAGAGAGAGAGAGAGATAGAGAGAAGGGGGAGGGCCCAGAGCAGTCTCCATAGTTGCACATCATTGGTTTTTCCACATAGTTTCATTCCACAGGTGGGTCCAGGCTGCACAGGGCAGGAACTGGGTCAGGGTTTCACCCCAGTGAGAACTGAACTGGGGGCACTCCCCAGCTCAGCATATGGGTCCACACGGGCCGGGGCCGGGGCCGGGGCCAGGGCCGGGATTTGATCATCAGTCCCGGGGCTGCAAAGCAAGCACTTAACCCGCTGAGCCATCCCAGCTTCCCCTTGGATCATTTCTTGTACAGTCATTTCAGACTTTCTAAATAAAAGGTAGTTTTTTAATAATAATAATAATAATAAATAAATCTTAAAAAAAAGAAAAAAATTTTTAAGCTTCCAGAGTTACCCCTGCCACCATGGAGATCTCTTCATCCTGTGAATTCTTCACCCTCCTTGTCTATACCACTCATTTGCATAGAAAACATTCAGAATCCCACCATCTAGCATTAACCAGTGTTAGAATATAGCCTTCCAAACATTTCTAGATAGATAGACAGATTTTTAATAACAGGTTTATTGAGACATAATTCACATATCATACAATTGAATACCCAAGTGAAAAAAAAAATAATAAAATCTATTTCTCATACTAAACATCAAGATAATGGCAAATGGGTTAAATATCTAAATATAAAAATGAAACCATGCAAATAATGGGGAAAATAGGTTAAATATTTTATAACCTAGGAGAGGTCAAACCAAGAAGTAATAAATACTTAATAAATTTGGTTTCATGGCAATATAATGGCATCCCAAGTAAAATAAAAAGGCAAATAAAAAGGTGGGAGAAATAATAGTAAATTTTATTACAGAAAAGGGGCTAATATCCTTAACAGATAGAGAGGTTCTAAGAAGAAACGTATCAATAACCTGATAGAAAAGTGGTGGAAGGCCATATGGAGGTTCCTCAAAAAATTCAGAATAGAATTACCATACAACCCAGCAACCCCTCTTCTGGGTATTAACCAAAACAGAAAACTCAAAAACCTTAGTCTGCAAAGATACATGTACCCATTGTTCATCGCAGCACTGTTCACAGTGGCCAAGTCAGGGAAACAACCAAAGTGCCCTTTGATAGATGACTGGATAAAGAAGTTGTGGTATATCTGCACAATGGAATACTACTCAATGATAAGAAAAGATGAAATACATCCATTTGTGACAACATGGATAGACCTTGAGATCATCATGTTAATCACGATATGTGAGATTGGAAAAATCAAGAACCATATGACTTCACTTATATGTAGACTACAAAACTGAAAGCAACAAAAAAACAAAAACTCAGGAACACAGTCAATAGTTTAGTGGTTTCCAGAGGGTAAGGGAGCAGCGGGTAGGGGAGGAGGGGAAAAGCATCAAATATACGGTGATGGAAAGAGAACTGACTCTGGGTGGTGAGCACACAATGCAGTACATAGACCACATAATATAGACTTGTACACCTGGAACCTGTGTAATTTTTACCAACCAACGTCATGCCAATAAATTTAGCAATTAATAAAAAAAAATGACAAGAGATATGAACAGGTACTGCACAGAAAAAGAAAAGCTAGTAAAACAGACAATAATACGGTCATTGTTGCTCATAACAAAAGAAATGTTAATTTAAAATATACTGAGATACCATTCTCTCTCAGATTGGCAAAAATCCAAGTTTGATAATACGTTCTTTTGGTGAAACTCTAGGGAAACAGTCACTCCTGCATTGCTGATGGGAATTCAAAATGGTCCAGTCACTACGGAGTAGAGTTTTGAAATGCCTAGCAAAATTGCTTGTGTCTTTCCCTTTGACCCAGCAACCACAGTTCAAGAAATCTACCCTACATATAACTACCAAAATTGTGAAATGAGAGGTGCCCAAAGTTACCCATTGGACACAACTCAAATGTCCATCGCTAGGGAACTGACTGGTATGTGCACACAGTGAAGTGCTAAGCAGCTATAAAAAGGAATAAAAATGGCCTCCAGAAGTTCAAGGTCAGAAGAGTAAGCATAGTAAGCTACCTGTCTTCATTGGAAAGGGAGGAGGAATACAAGTATACAGACATACAAACAACAATAGGAGCATAAGCAAAAATGAATTAAAAATCCCGTATCGCTAAGGCCAAGAAGAGAATGACAGTTGAATGAAGGACAGGGAAGACATGGAAACTATATTTCTCTGCTCTTATCTTTTTTATAATTTTAACTTTTGGCCATGTAAATACTTTGTAATATTAAAATCAAAATTAGGGGATGATCCAAGATGGCAGAATAGGTAAACACTATGCCTGCTTTGTTCTCTGAACAATTAAAATTACAACTAAATTATTAAACAACCAACCTGGAGAACCATCTGAAGTCCAGCTGAACAGGAGTTTTATAACTAAGGACACAAAGAAGAGGAGGCCACATCGAGACTGGTAGGAGGGGCACCGTCACAAAAGGAGCCACAGCCCCAGTGGCAGTAGAGAATTAGGAGGGATTTCTCAACCACAGAGGTTCCCCTGGAAGAGCAAGGGACCCCAGCCCCACACCAGGCTCCCCAGCCCACAGCACTGGTGCTGGGAAGAGGAACCACACAACATCCAACTGTGAAAAACAGTGAGGACTCCAACCACCCGTTGGGACAGAAGGCTGTGGAAAACCCAGATGTCCTCTTAAAATGCATGAGCAGACTGGATACAGAAGATGTGGTACATTTACACAATGGAATACTACTCAGCGATAAGAAATGATGAAATACAGTCATTTCTGGCAACATGGATGGACCTAGAGACTATCTTATTAAGTGAAATAAGTCAGAATGAAAGAATCCGGAAAAATATGACCTCACTTATAGGTGGAATATAAAACTGAAAGTTACAAAGACACA
>PVKE010031769.1:0-18855 GCA_004027555.1 Craseonycteris thonglongyai
AAATAAATAAAAAAAGAAAGAGGGACTAGTAAGGAAGGTTTCTTGCAAGACAGAAATCTCGCAAGCTGAGTAGGGATTGGCTGAGGAACGGAAATACAGGAAAGGTGACCAGTAAGAGGAACAGTATTGACAAAAGCACAGAGGCAGGAAGCACTCTGAAGCATGTGGGGTGGGGCCATTTCTCATGTTAAGCAGTATGGTAGGAGTCGACTTTGAAAGTGGGTCCAGGAAATGCCGGGATAGCTCAGCAGTTGAGCACTTGCCTTGCAATCACGAGGTTTGGGGTTCGATTTCCAGCCCCAGCCCTGCTCAAATGGTAGCTGCTTCCCATGTGGGAGGCCCCAGTTTAGTTCCTGCCCCGTGTAGCCCCACATCCACCTGTGTGGAATGAAACTATGTCACAACTAATAACATATAACTATAGAGACTACTCTGGGCCTTCCCCGTTCTCTCTCTCTCTCTTACATCTCCAAAAAAAAAACGATGGGCCCAGCCTTGGCTTCTCCTAGGGACCCTGGTTCTTATCTCACCATTCTTAAGGGCCCCGATGCCAAACCAGCTATGTGACACTGTAGAATGGGCAGGCGGATTCACCTTGCTAACTTGTGAAGTCTGCCTGACTAGGAGCCCATGGTTCTCCCATGGGGATCATTAGCCAATGCCTCTCCTCAGTAGCCTTAAGAACCCCCACGTGGATCCCCATAGTAGTGATCACAGTTCCAAAGACATTTCACTCATCTGCTCTCACCCAAGCTTAGCATGCAGACAGTCTGTTAGGCTTGCGTCTCCTGTGTGACATCAGAGACCGTGCAACCCACCCTTAAATGTCACCACCTCCTGCCCACCCAATGGGAGCCACTAGGAGCAGTGGGAGCTTATCTCTGCTGTTCCAGACTGGGCTGCTTTTTGCAGTCCTGTTTATTTATCCAGAGCAGCCGCCCGCTGAGAAAATGGCTGTGTTTGTTTCCAAGTGTGTCGTGTGAACTGTGGGCTAAATATACCCACACCACTGCCTCCCAGCCCCCGCCCTGGAACAGCACGCCCCATTTTGCTCATGCTCCTGCAAAAGCAATCCCCAGGGTACACAGTCCTTGGCAATCCTACTCCCTTCTCCCCAGGAGAAGGCGCTCCTTGAAGTGGAGACAAAGGTGGTCCAGCCCAGGAATGCACACGTGAGGACTGGTCATGTCAGAACCTTGTTCTCTATGGCACCGAAATGAGAACATTCCCTCCACCCTGGAATGACTGTTCCTGGACAGTGAGTGCTTTGTGCCCTTGCAGTGACAAGGCCTGTTTACTCCAGCCCAGCCCTAGAGCTGAAAATTTCCTGTGGCTGCCAGCCCTCTACTTCAGGAAAGTTCCCATCAAGGAAGCCAGGCCTCTCCCACTTTGGCTATAACCCCCACTGTCCCTGGTTTCTTGTGAGACATTTGGCCCCTTGGGATAGATAACCAGGGCCTTCTGGCTCTGGCCTCACTTCTCCCATGCTCCCCATAGACCAGGATTCACCCCTATCACAGTTCCATCTTTTTGTGACTCCACCTGAACCGGCTTTGCTTCAGATCAGAAGAATTTTTAATCCTATTAGAATTTTCTTGTCTGCTACTAACACCCATGGAGGCTAGCCAGAATGGAAGAGGAGAGACAGGGAAGCAGCAAGACAAGAGTGAGAGACTGGCTGCTGCCACCACCACTGCCCTTCTCTCCCCAGACCCACGGCTCCACCTCCACTCCATAACTACATCCCTTTTTCACAGAATCCCTTCAGCACTAGTGACAGGACAGGTCCTCCTAGCCCCCCATGTAGGGAGTGTCCTGCCAGAGCAGCACTCCCTCTGGAGCTGAGCAGTCCTGGGTTCTGATCCTGGCTTTGCCACCTGTTAGCTGGGTAACACCAGCAAGGTCCACCCTACTGTATCCTTCAGTTGTCTCGTCTGTGAAATGAGGTTCAAATCTCTAGTCTGAGGATTCTGGTGAAGGTGAAAGAGGAGATAGCAGTGACTGGCACCTAGTAGACATGCAGTACCTTTGTTCTAGTCGTGTCTTTATTGACCACAAACTATGTGCCAAACACTTCTGGGCACTGCATATATAGAAATAGACAGGATCTCTGCCTCATTATGCCACATCTAGTGCAGGAGATAAAGCAAACAAAAAATAAAGTGTAGAGTCTAGTTAGGAAAAGTGCTGAGAAGAAAAATAACGCAAGGTGAGAGGATAGGTAAGAGAGATGGGGGTAGGTACCATGTTAGACACGGTGGCCAGAGGCATCTCTGAGATGACATTTGAGCAGAGTCAGGAGTGAAATGTGGGAGTGAGGCAGGTGATGACCTAGGGTCAAGTGCCCCAGGAAGCGAGAACAGCAAACTCCTGAGCTCAGCAGATATTCGAGGAACAACAGGGAGTGTGCAGTGGGGAGGGCCAGGTCCTGCTAGACCTTTCTCCCCGTGGTGAGGACTTGATTCCAGGTACAATGGGAAGCCTTGGGAAGGTGGAGTGCTTAGAATGATGTGATCTGAGTGTGGGGGCTTTCCCCACCTACCCACTTTCTCCAGTGCCTTTTTTCCAGCAGATGGTAAGCTTTCTGGTAAGGACTCTGGCTTCTTTGTCACTACCTCCCTAATGGCTTAATAAATGTTGAGGATTCTTTGAGTCGAGTTGGCAGCTCAGTGCACATGGCATGCTGCTGGGTACCGGGATATGAACAGAAGTGACACTAGCATTCTAAGTGCGAGGGAAAGCTGTGGACTTGAAGCACACACAGGCTTTTCATGATCTGATCTATGTTTTTAAAACTTCTCTGCATGGAGCATGGACTCAGGGTGGGGCCTGGCAGGTACAGGGTGAGCAAACTGGCAAGTGGGACCTGGGGCCAACTAGAGATGGCAGGCCCTGTCTGAGGGAGTAGTCACCACTCAACCAGTTGGGATGAGACAGAAATGGGGGCCAAGGGTGTGAGCTCTTGGTGGAGAGGCAAGAACACAGCTGGAACCAGCCAGTGATTCATTCCCTTCCTAGACACACACAACATGCTGATTTTTAGGTGCGGATACCGGGCTTGGATTCTGGTTCCACCACTAACAAAGTTTGTGAGCTGATCAAGTCCCTCCCTTAGAGGCCCAGCTTCCTTGTCTGTAAATGGGAAGAGAGAGCCTGCTTTGCAGCATTGTTGGGAGGATTAAAGGACAAATGGGGTGGGAAGCTCATCACTAAAGGGTGCTTAACTCCCCTCTTCCTGCCCCACTGGCTGGCTCTGCCCTGGGCTGGGTCATTTAATCTGAGGCCCCTCCCTCCCCATAGCATGTGCTTCCCTCCTGACTATTTTTGCATAGAGGACTGTTGCTCACCTCTTCCTGGGCCCAGTCATGACCCCTGGAGTGGGGAACAGGGGACAGGACCTTATAGACCATCCCAGTCCTGCATGGTTGTTAAGCTTTCTACTCTGCCCTGCTCTGCCCACCTGTCAGCCTGCGCTGAACAGAAGCTCCCTCCAGAGGAAGAAGGAGCCTCCGGCCAAGAGTCTGTAGACCTGCTCTGCCTTTGAATCACTCTGGGCATTTCCCCTTTCGCGTTTCTTCCCCTTCCTCCCTTTGCCACTACCCTCAGACTCCACTCCAAGCTCCTCTGTGCTTGCCAGACCACACATAGCCCAGCTCCCACTCACCCCTGCACCTCATCTCTCCTGTCTCTCTTCTACCTCTGCTCCAGCCATTTGGCCTCCTGTCATTCTCTGACCTTTCCCAGATCTTTCCCACCTCAGGTTCTGGAGTCCCTTCCTAGCTATCTGACCTTGAATAAAGCTCTTTCCTACTTTGCACCTGTTTTCTCAGCAATAAAATGGGTGGTCAAGGAGGGCAGCCCTGAACCCTTTATCTGGCCCAGAGTGGGCACAGATGGCTACAGTTCATAGTATGCAGGTGGCCCCTTTCTCCCATTCACATTACTGTCTTGAGTACTCAGATAGCACTTTCTCTTCTCTGTCCCTGCAGGACACTTTTGTGGAACTCTACGGGAACAACGCTGCAGCCGAGAGCCGGAAGGGCCAGGAGCGCTTCAACCGCTGGCTCCTGACAGGCGTGACTGTGGCTGGTGTGGTTCTGCTGGGCTCACTCTTCAGTCGGAAATGACCAGACACTGAGCACCCCCACTCACCCTCCTAGCCCTGTCCTGCCCCCACCACATCCCTCCTTCCAGCCACCATTGCCACCAGGAGAACCACTACATGCAGCCCATGACCACCCATCCATCACAGGATTGGGCCTAGACCTGGTCCCCACAGTTAGTTTTCTAGAATCAACTGCTTCTTTAAGAGCCGCTGTCCCCCACACCTCAGTTCTTCTGGCCTCGAAACCCACAGATTCTCCCCAAATTCTGCCCCAGCGAAGCAAGCTGGCAGGTGTGTGGGGGTTTTGGCTGGGGGCTGGAGGGGCCCTGCCTATTTGGTGGAACCCCTTACCCTTTTGCCTCACCGAGAATGCTTTTCGGCCTGGAAAGCTTTCTGACCCTTTTCCCCAGAAAGGGAGACTAGATTGCCTTCGTTTTGATGTTTGTGGCCTCAGAATTAATCGCTTATTCCTCCTCCCACCCGTAGGATCTGGGCTCCCCTCCCTTTCATCTCCACCTTCCAATAGCCACTTAGGGGCCACTTCTAACTAATTAGGGATTCAGGCTGCTTGGGATAAAGAAACAGGACCAGGACCCCTTCCCCAACTCTGCCCTGGCCAAAGTCCCCACTCCCACCTCTAGAGGCCAGCCCCACCTGGGAGGGAGGGGACTGTCACTGCAGGAAGCACCCGTGCCAAAGCTAGGGTGGCCCTTGCAGTGTAGCACTACCCCAGTTCCCTTCCCCCTTCCCCTCCCCTGGCTCCCAAGACCATGACTGAGGGACCAACTGGGCCCGAGACAGGTGCCCCAGAGCTGTTTATGGCCTCAGCTGCCTCACTTCCTGCTAGGAGATCAGCCTGTGGCATGCCTTGGGCTGCTGCCCAGGGGATCCAGGGGTTCAGAGGCCTTGGCCCAGAGGTGAAGGGGAGCTACAGGGAGCAGCTATGGGAGCCCTAGGGTCTTCCCTACCTCAGGCAGGAAGGGCAGGAAGGAGAGCCTGGTACACAGGGTGGAGGTGGGGCTGGCTGGAGGGTCCAGTCCTGCCTGGCCAAACAGATCTGTGCCCCACCCCTGTTCAGCCTGGGCAGCCGGGCTGCCAGGCTGAAGTGGCCTGGCCAGGAACCCTTCAGGCCTCTCTCTCCTCTGTTCCACCCACGGCCTGTCTCATCCCTGGGGGTCCTGGCCTAGGGCCACCCCGGGCTCTCTGCTGTACATATTCAAGACTAGTTTTTATTCCTTGTGAAGATGATATACTATTTTTGTTAAGTGTGTCTGTATTTATGTGTGAGGAGCTGCTGGCTTGCTGTGCGTGTGCACGTGGAGAGCTGGTGCCCAGAGATTGAACAGCCTGATGCTCCCTCCCCTGCCCTGGTCCGGGGAAGCCAGCCGGGGGTCCTGGCTCCTGAGGGGCGCCTGTCCCTCCCCCAACCCCTACCCCACACTTGTTCCAGCTCTTTGAAATAGTCTGTGTGAAGGTGAAAGTGCAGTTCAGTAATAAACTGTGTTGATTCAGTGAACAAAGGGGCCTGGGCTCTTGTGTGCTCTGAGATGGGAAAGAAGGGGTTGCTTGGCTGCCCCGCTACAGGAGAGCTGGGCACTAGTGCTGGCTCTGCTGCCTTCGGGGGGGGGGGGGACCTTTGGCAAGTTCCTTCCTCCCTCTGGGCCTGAGTTGCTGCACCTGTGCATTGACCAGGTTTTTATTGAGCACTTACTGGGTGCTGGGCACTGGGGCTGTGTGTGAATAAGACAGTCCCTGCCCTGAGGCACTGACATTCTAGTGGGAGATATAGTCTGATAACCACAGGCATAGTCCTGGACACAGGATTCTACAGTGAACAAAGCCCTTGCCTTTATGGAGCTTCCATTCTAGTCAGGGAGACAGACTGAACAAATAAAAGGATAGCTATTGCAGGACAAAGATGGAGATAGGATGATCACGAGGAAGCATGGCAAGACTTGAAGGATCTAGTGGGGAAGGAGATAAGAAAGGGTCAAGGGGAATCCGGAATGGCTCAGCAGGATAAGCGCTCACTTTGCAGCCTCGGGGACCAAGGATCAAATCCTGGCCCTGGCCTGTGTGAACCCATATGCCAAACGGGTGTGCTTCCCATGCGGGAGGCCCCCAGCCCAGTTCCCGCCCTGTGTTGTCCCTGTCCACCTGTGTGGAACAAAACCATGTTGAAAACTGATGACGTACAACTATGGAGACTGCTCTAGGCCCTCCCTCTTCTCTCTGTCTCTGTCAAAAACAATAAAAATCTTTTTTAAAAAAAGGGTCAGACTTGAGATAACATTGTAAAGGTAGATGCCATAAGATGTCAGCTAATGGATTAAATAAAGATAGCTCTATAGAGGAAGGAGTCAAATGTATTAAGGTTTTTGGAATGAGGATGCTATTATAGTTACAAAATGTATAAGGCCAGTGCTACCCAAGAAGCTCATTGTGAATGTTCCAGCAGCTTTTAATACGGGACCTGAGTTTGGGAGTCAGGGAGGGCTTTCTAGAAGAAGTGACCTCAGGACCTGAAGACTATGAGAGTTAACCAAAAGAAGGGGAAGCAAGAAGTGTGGTCCTGATGAAGCAAATTCACAGGATGAAACAAGTTTTCTTTAGGCCAAAGGAAACTTGGTGTCTGGAGTTGGGGCTCCTGGGTCAATGTGGTGTCAGAGATGGAGTGAAGGGACTGAACTTGAGTCAGAGAAAGGTGGTAGAGTGATAGGCCCCTTTGAAACCCCCAAAGCATCCTCTGGCTGCTGTATGAAGAAGGATCTGGAGTGGGAGCAGAGTGGAAAAGAAGCCATGGTTTGGTTAATGAGACAGTTCTGGGAGTGGATAGGCCAGTGTGTATCCTGGATCATCATTCCTGGTCTTTGGGCAAGTCGTCAGCCTCTGCCCCAGCTTACCCCTCTGAAATGGGTATGATGGCAGTACCCATCTCACAGGATAGTGGTCAAGATTGAATGAGGGGGAAAAGCCGGGACGGCTCAGCGGGTTGAGCGCTCGCTTTGAGGCCACGAGGACCGAGGATCGAATCCCGGCTCCGGCCCAGGCAGGACCCACGTGCTGAACTGGGGAGTTCCCACAGTTCAGTTCTCTAGCTGTCTCTGTCTCTGTCTCTCTATCTGTCAAAAGTAAAATAGAAATAAATATGCACTGAAGATAAAATAATTACTCTCTATAAAATATAAAAAAAAAAAAGATATAAAAAAGATTGAATGAGGGAAAGCAGGGATGGTTCAGTGGGTTAAGCGCTCACTTTGCAGCACTGGGGACCCAGGATCGAATCCCGGCCCCGGCCCGTGTGGAACCATATGCTGAACTGGGGAGCTCCCCCAGTTCAGTTCTCTCTCTGTCTCTGTATCTCTCTGTCAAGAAAAAAAAAAGATCTTTATAAGAAAATGAAAGCTATCAAAAAAAAAAAGGATTGAATGAGATACCGGTAACCCAACAAAGCTGAGGGAAGACTAGGTGTTAGGGGTTGGGGACTGCAGCGACGACCCCGCTAAGAGCCTGGCTACCCAGGAGGAAGGAGGAGGTACTCCTCACGAAGTTCCAAGTGACTGCGGCCAGAGGTCGGGGAGGGGTCTGGGAAAGCAAGCTTAAACTCCAGGGGCGGATACTCCAGCTGTCGGTGGACCTGGGTGCTCCGCCCCGCCCACTTGCAAGAGCGGGCTTGACTGCCCCCTGGTGGCCGAGGCATGCGACAAAGCCATTCCCGCCCCAAGATGCCATCTTACCTGGGTAGCTTTCCCACTAGCTTCCACCCTCCCTGCTCACCAGGAGGTCGTCTGTACTTCCGATCCGTGGGTACCGGATTCACAGCTTGCCACGGCTCTCCCAGGGCTCGGGATCACCATTCTCCTGATTTCAAGACCAAAGCTTTCAGCCTCCGAGCCACCCCAACACCTACGAAGCGTCCCTTGCCTCTGTCCCTTACCTAGCCACTCAAGTCCTGTCCCCAGAGTCTTGATATTCTCCCAGAAACGTCTTTTCACATACAGGCACATAGATATCAATATATTTTGACCCTCTTTTTTTTTTTTTCTTTGCACAAATGGTAACACACTTGTGCCTTACATTTTACACCTAAATAATGTATGTTACAGAAGTTTCTGAGTTCATACATGAATCCCCATTAACTCGTTATGCAGCTTCAACAATTAATTCATGGCAACTTCATTCTCTTTACTAGGTATGTAGTAGTGCACAAAATTTTTAACCAGACCTCTAACTCAGTGATTCCCAATCTTAAACGTACCATATCACATACACAGTGGAAAGGGAAAGCTGGAAGAGTTTCAGACTGTATGTGGATCATGGGGAAAATTTCATCCCATTTCTATATATTATATTTTATGATGAAAACATCTCATAGAGGGGATATGAAGTGTTAACTTTAATTAAAACATCCAAATACAGCAGACTCTTCGGTAACCGGAACTCAAGCAACCATCAAAATTATTTTGCCGGTTGCTTGAGTTCCAGTTAACGAAGAGTCTGCTTACATTTATTCAGCAATAAATGCTGAATAATCCCCATGGGCTTCTGTTAACTGAGAGTCAACAATATTTTAAAATTGATTTCTTAAACTTGATCTTATTCCTGTGAATGCAACTTTTTTTTTTTTTAAAGATTTATTTTTATTGTTTTTGACAGCGAAAGAGAGAGAGATACAGAGACAGAGAAGAAGGGGAGGGCCTAGAACAGTCTCCATATTTGCACATCATTGGTTTTTCACATAGTTTCATTCCACAGGTGGGTGCGGGGCTGCACAGGGCAGGAACTGCACCCGGGTCTCACCCCGGTGAGAACTGAACTGGGGGCACTCCCCAGTTCAGCACATGGGTCCACACGGGCTGGGACTGGGATTCGATTATCTGTCCCCAGGGCTGCAAAGTGAGCGCTTGGTAACCCACTGAGCCATCCCGGCTTCCCCTGAATGCAACTTTTTATATGAGGTTTTCTGATCAAAATGGTTCACTTACAATTCCTAACCAAGGCTTATTAATGATCTCTTCAAATTCCTTGTAGTCAACATCCACAAGAGACTTTGTAAACTCAAGTACTTGGAGGTGATAAAAAGGATTTTAAACCATTCCAAAGCTTACAATGAAATTATATTTAAATGCTCAATTCTTTTTTTTAATTGACAAATATGATTAATCAAGTTGATTTCAAATCCAAATGAACTTTTAAAATAATGAGTTGCAGAACACAGGAAATGATATAAAGCTTTCTAATTTTTTTTGAAAAAATAACATTAAAATTGGGCAAAGCTAAAGGAAAAAATGGAGGGAAGAAGGAAGAAATTAAAGAAAAGGGAATTGTAGGCCAATTTACTTATAAACTCATAAACCAAAGTTCTAAGTATATTAATAATTTAACAAATCAAATCTAACAACATATTAAAAAAATAATACATCATGACCTAGTAGGGTTTATTCCAGGTAAATAAGATTGATTCAATATAAGAAATCTTTTATTGTAATTTATTGTATTGAAACATTAACAAAGGAAATCCTTATGTTATCTCAGTAAACATCAAAGTAGTATTTAGTAAAATTTAATACCTATTCATGATTTTTCTTTAAGATTTATTTTATTGTTTTTGACAGAGACAGAGAGAAGTGGGAGGGCCCAGAGCAGTCTTCGTAGTTGTACATCATCAGTTTTCTACATGGTTTCATTCCACTCAGGTGGGCAGGGGCTGAGCAGGGCAGGAACTGGCCTGGGGGCCTCCCGCATGACAGTCACACCCCCTCAAGCCAGGAGCCGAACAGGGGTGGGGGGGTGAGAACCAAACTTGGAGCCTCCCAAATGGGAAGCACACCCCAGTTCAGCATATGGGTCCACACAGGCCAGGGTCAGAATTTGATCCTTGGTCCGTGGGTCTGCAAAGCGAATACTTAACCCACTGAGCCATCCCACTTCCCCTATTTATGATTTTTTAAAAATCTTTCATCAAGCCTAGTGTTGAAAGTTAGCTTTGGCTTTTTTATACTCTTCTGAATTCTATAAAAGTTAAATATAATGATTGTGTGCATTGTTTGTGCAATTTTTAAAAATTAGCAAGTCATGCAAAAAAATCCAACTTATATCATGATCATATTCATGACATAATGTCCAGCTCTCCATATCTCTCTCTTCACCATCACAGCCTTTGTCATGAGGCAAAAATAACAAGAACTTTTTCTTAATATGTAGGAAATAATGGAAATGAACTTATATGACCTCTATAAATTTATCTCTTCTTTGATTTTTAATAAATACCCATTCACTAATATTAGAATTCTGGGCATATGAAATATTAATTCCCTCCTAAATTATCTAAACCATCCCATCTTAGTAGGTTCACACACAAATAATTAGTTGAATAATTCCATGATGAAAAACCTTGTGAATTCCAATGCCATCACAGTGATCTTACTACAAAGTCTTAACACATCAATCTTAAAATTTGAGGAAGTCATTCTTAAAACACTAAAGTACCAAGAAAATAAACATGGGGAAGCTGGGATGGCTCAGCGGGTTAAGCGCTCGCTTTGCAGCCCTGGAGCCTGAGGATTGAATCCCAGCCCTGGCCCAGGTGGACCCACATGCTGAGCTGGGGTGTGCCCCCAGTTCAGTTCTTGCTGGGACCTATACGGGAGGCTCCTGGCCCAGTTCCTGCCCTGTGCAGCCCCACACCCACCTGTGGAATGAAGCTATATGGAAAACTAATGCTGTCAACTATGGAGACTGCTCTGGGCCCTCCCCTTCTCTCTGTCTCTGTCTCTGTCTCTGTCAAAAAACAATAAAAATAAATCTTTAAAAAATAAAATGAACATAAAGTAATAAAGGAGACTTCTGAGAATACAATAAAAAATTATAAACAATGTAGTGGCCCAGCCAACAAGATGGTTTATAAATTTGTTGCTGAGTGGGAAACAAGCAGTCCCCACATCAGGAAGGCTTGGCTCAAATTGCACTGATGTAAAAAACAACCTCTCCCCAAGCAAAACAAAACTGCCCTGTCCCATTGGATTGTAAAAATAATAACAATAAACAAAACTCATGGTAAGGCCCTTATTTGCAAACCATATGTGGTGGAACATCCTTCTGCAGCTGGTTGGCCGTCCCTTTTAGGCACATCAATTCCACCTAAGCTTCCTGCATTGCACCCTGGGCACCTGGAAAACAAAATTCTCCAGTGGCTGCAGGGACTTTGTGGAGGTTTCCTTGTGGAGGGTAGTGGCCTTCCCAGATGGGTGACCACATACACACTCTGTGGCTGGCCAGTGCCAGCAAATGTTCAAGAGGCAACCTTGGACGTGCTCAGCTCACCCTGGCAGAGCAGCAGGAGCCAGAGGAGAGACAGATTCTGCAACTAGACGGCCTGGGGTAGCTGGACTGGGTGCCCTTGGACAAGTGACTTAACCTCTCTGTGCCTGAGTTTCTTCACCTTAAAATGGGAATAATAATTATACCTATCTGATGCAGACTTTATGCTTGTAAAGTATTTAAGAACGATATCTGATACCATAAATTCTACATAATTTTATCAGACTATGTTGTCAGACCCCCTACGTCTCACCACCAGTGCTCTAAGGACCCCTGCAGGGACTACTCTGGAGGCTCCAACTACCCCAAACTCTAACCTTAGTATGGAAATCCCCCAAAAGCAAAGCCTAAAATAAGGATCCAGGTGTTAAGTAGTTTAAGTCGTGATCCCAGAGCAGTGGGGACAGTGAGTCAGCGAAGGACAAGAAGCCAACACAGGGTACAATGACAAGCAAGTTGCCACTTCAGGCCATGGGGTTCCTTCCCAGGGGATCCTTCGAAAGGTCTGTGGAACATTCTAGAGGCAAGAACATGGGAAGTATTTATCCACCAAATTCCATCCCTTGCTGGCCGAGGGCTGTTCCTAGGTTATTTCGCCTTAGCGTTTGGCACTTCTGCCTACCCCATGTTTGGCCAAGTATAAATGTATGGCCAGAGAGACACAGGCGCTGGTTCTCTTGAATGAGGACTGTCCACCAAAGCTGCACGTGACCTCTAAACGTGGGCTGAGGGCACATGACTAGGGCAGCAAACACATCTTCCACAACTTGTGACCCTGCAGCCCACCAGTTGGGGAACTGCTTCAGCGAGGACCCATTTGGTAGTTTTTAGCTTTTGCTAATCCACACAGTACTGTAGTGAACAACCCCATGTGTCCATCATTCTACACACAGGGGTGTATATGCACAGGAAATGTGTAGAAGAACAATTGCTGGGCCAAAGAGTATGCATTTGTCATATTGATGGAGACAGCCCAAACTGGTGTCCTGTGCACCTGGCTGTCTCTGCACCTTTGCCAACATCTGTGTTAACACTCTTTGATCTTTGTCAATCTGGTCAATGAAAAAATAGTATCCCATACTTTAAAGTTTCATTTTCAAAACTCTAATTGAGGTTGGCACCTTTTGATAATTTGAAAGCCATCTGTACCCCTAATAAGTTAATAACCAACAAAGGCTGCAAATGGCATACAAAGACAGCTAGGCATCAAGTGCCTCCTAGTGAAAGAACACAGCACACCCATGACATGTTCTTGCCCAAAAGTTGAATCTGAATCAGTAGAATAAAAACAGGGGGAAATTCTCAGCACGAATGACCTCGCTTCTAAATAATTCATGGGGCAAAGAGGAAGTCTCAAGGAAATTTTAAAACAAACAAAAAACACATTGCATTGACTGAAATGAAAATACAACATATCAAAAATTGTGAGCCACAGTTAAAGCAATGTCAAGAGGAAAATGTATGCAATAAATGCATACATCACAAAAAAGAAAAATTCTCAACTCAATTTAATCTCCCACCTCAAGACTTATAAAAAGAAGAGCAAAGTAATCTCAAAGCAAGAAGAAGAAAGAAAATTATAAAGATAAGAGCAGATGTCAGTGAAATTTGAAGACATATGTAGAAGTATATCTGATTAAGCTAACTACATACCAGTAACTAATTATAAAAGAAGTATTATTGTATTTTGGGTTTGTAACTCTCTTTATTCCCTACATAATTTAAAATATAAATGCATAAAAAATTAGAAATCTATGTTAATGGCCACACAATGCATAAAGATATAATTTGCAATAAAGAACACAAAGGGGAAGGCATGGAGATATGTAGGAGCAGTTTTTGTATGTTATTGAAGCTAAATTGGTATTAATTCAAACTATATTGTTATAAATTTAAGATGTTAACTATAATCCCCATGAGGACCATTAAGAAAATATCTTTAAAATATACCCAAAGATGGGGAAGCTGGGATGGCTCAGTGGGTTAGGCGCTCACTTTGCAGCGCCAGGGACTGGGGATCAAATCCTGGCCCCGGCCGGTGCGGAACCATGTGCTGAACTGGGGAGTGCCCCCAGTTTGGTTCTCTCTCTGTCTCTGTCTCTGTATCTCTCTCTCTGTCAAAAAACAATAAAAATAAATAAATATTTGAAACTCCAAAAAATAAATAAATAAAAATAAAATAATAAAATATACCCAAAGGAAGTGAGAAGAAATAGAGGACTTAAACAACACTATATAAACCAATTAGACCTAACAGACATCTATAGGACTCTCCGCCACCAACAGCAGAATATATGTTCCGTAGTGAATATGAAATTTTTGGGGAAGCCAGGATGGCTCAGCAGGTTAAGTGCTCACTTTGAAGCCCCAGGGACCAAGAATTGGGTCCTCCTCTGCAGACCCATATGCTGAACTGGGGTACCTCCCATGCGGGAGGCCCCCAGCCCAGTTCCCACCCTGCGCAGTTCCCCACCTGTGTGGAATGAAACCATGTTGAAAACTGATGACATACAACTATGGAGACTGCTCTGGGCCCTCCCCCTTCTCTCTGTCTCTCTGTCTCTGTCTCTATCAAAAACAAAATAAATCTTTAAAAACAAAAAACTTTTTTTCCAGGATAGACAGTACAGTAAAACACAAAGCAAGTATCAATGAATTTAAAACATTGAAATCAAGTAGCATATCTTCTCAAACCACAACGGAATAAAGCTAGACATCAATAACAGAAGAAAAACTGGAAAATTCACAAATATGTGGAAATTTAACAACACACTGCTAAATAACCAATTAATCAAAAAAGAAATCACAGAGGAAATTAGAAAATACTTAGAGACCAATGAAAATGCAACATACCAAAGCATGCATTTATAGCAACAAATACAATAAATGAATTGGACCAATTATTTGAAACAAGCAAGCTACTGAAATTTACCTGATATGAAGTAGATCATTTAAATAGCCTTATAACAGTTAAGAAAATTAAATATGTAATTTAAAAACTACCCCCTACACACACACACATACATACACGCAAAATCTCCAGACCAAGATGATCTCACTAAAGAATTCTACCAAATGGTTAAAAAATTAATACTATTTCAACATAATCTCTTCCAGAAAATAGAAGAGGAGGGAAGGGAATTACCCTAATACCAAATCCAAAGATTCAGAGGACCAACTGCAATCTTTAGATTTAAGGTGGATCTTCATTACAAGATTATTCATATAAATGAAACTTTTATGGGGTAATTAGAGAAATTTACATACAGACTGGATGTTTATATTAAGGAAATGTTGGTAAGACTTTATGTATATGATTTAGTAATAGTATTTTGGTTATATTTAAAATAGTCCTCATTGTTTAGAGACCCATACTGAAATATTTATGGATGAAATCATTGACACCTGGAATTTATTAAAATAATTTGGGGGTGGGGGCAGGGAAATGAGTGGGCCATGAGCAGATAATTGTGGAAGCTGGGAAGACATAGAGGTTTATTAAACAGCTTTTCTGTATGTTTGAACTTTTCCATAAGAAATTCTAAAGCTATGTGTTGTTTTGTTTTTCTGTACTCTCCCTGGTCATGACTTTTGCTCACTTTCTACTGCATCCTTTTTTTTTTTTTTACTGATTTGTCAGATGGGTTGTTGTTGTTTTTTTAACATATTAAGGAAACCAGTCCTATATCTTTCATACGTATGAATACTTTTTATTGTTTTGTTTTTTATGACAGAGAAAGAGAGACACAGAGACAGAGAGAGAAGGGGGAGGGCCCAGAACAGTCTCCATAGTTGCACATTGTTGGTTTTTCCACATAGTTTCATTCCACAGGTGGGAGTGGGGCTGCACAGGGCAGGAACTGGGCTGGGGTCTCACCCAGGTAAGAACCGAACTGGGGGAACTCCCCAGTTCAGCATATGGGTCCGCACGGGCCAGGACCGGGATTCGATCCTTGGTCCCCAGGGCTGCAAAGTGAGTGCTTAACCCACTGAGCCATCCCGGCTTCCCTCATATGAATACTTTTTAGCTCCTCATTTGTTTTTTGAGTTTTTCTTTTTTTTACAGAAAATTATAGTGTTACAAGATATTTTGACCCAAGTGTTTTGACTTCATAGATGTGTTTACCCCAAGACTATTTAGACTGAGTTTTGAACCCAAATGTTTTTATCAGAAGCACACTAACTCTAACACATCAAGACAGTCTCCTTGAGCAAGTTGCATGAAGACAATTGAATTATTTGATCAGTTATGACCGTTAAATGATTTATGATGTTTTCTATTTTAAATTAAATTTTACAAAATTATTTTTTTATGACAATCACTTGGTTTCATGGAGTAAATGCCACCATGAAAATGTAATTCTTCTTTTGGTCATTTTTAGTCTATATCTGATTTCACCGGTTTCCTGCCATTGTGCGTTGTCTACTATGTCCATTATCTCTAATTGGTCCAATTTTTTTCAAGTCCAATTTGATTATCTAAATGTCAAAACTTTATTCTCTGTTTGAATTTTAGTCAATATTCAGTTTAACATAGTTAGTTTTAGTTTTTGTCCACTTGATTTTGTGTTGGTTATTCCCTAGGCTGACCAGAAGTCTCGTTTTTATACAGGATAGAAAACAACAGTACTGTCCCATTTCAGATGGTACCTGTGGTCAGCTAGTCTCACTGGGCTAAATTCAAGGTGTCGGTAGGCTGACCACATGTACTATTTCAAACGGGACAGCACCGTTGTTTTCTGTCCCGTTTAAAATGGGACTTCCAGTCAGCCTGTTATTTCCACACTTCTGCAGTAAGTTGTATTCTTGGCGCACAGCCTGGCTTTCCTCCCGGTGCTTGCCACATGCGCTCTGCTGCAGGACATTTTTCTAACCATCCACATTGCGCTTGACTGTGAACGGCAGCCTATACTTTCCAAAGATGACCTCAACCACCCTTCCCATCTCATAAGCATCTCGCGTCTTACGTCGTGACTTCCATGTCTCCCCAGCAAGTCTATGTTCTCTCCCTCTTGAACCTGGGTGGACCCTTGTGAGTGTCTTGACCCACAGGGTTCAGCAGAAGTGATGCTCTGTATCTTCTGCAACTAGGTTATAAAAATGCAACGCACTTCCCTCCCTTCTCTCTGGGAACCCACCTGCCATGCTCTGAGGGAGCCCAAAGTAGCCCACCCAGAGAGACCACCTGGGTGCCACAGAGGGGTGTGTTCCCGTTGACAGCTCCAGCTGCGGTCCCAGCTGACAGACGTGTGAGTGAAAACACCTCCAGAAGATTCTGGCCACAGCCTTTGAACGTTTCCAGCGGAGGCCCCAATCATTCTAGAGGCGAGGCAAGCATTTCCCACTGTTCCCTGTCTGAATTCTTAACCTACAGAATGGGTAGGCGTAATAAGATGTCTGCTTTATGTCTCTAAGTTTGGGGGTGGTTTGTGATGTACCAATAGTAATCAGAACACCATGGAACTTGCTTTGGCCCATGAAATATGGAGCTGGTTCTGTGTGTGCTTGTTATTAGCCCCCTGGGCTTTAAGAGCGTCATGTGTACACACTGTGACTCTGCCCCCTCGGGAGAACACGCCCAGGGGGCTGCTGGCCCCAGAACAAGGAAACACGTGGAATATTCCTCAACCCAATTGTTATGGCCTAAAATGTGTCCCCTGCAAATTCACATGTCAAAGACCTATGTCCTAATCCCTCAGAATGTGATAGTATTTGCAGATAAAACCTTTAAAAAGGTGATGTAGTTAAAATGAGGCCATTAGGGAAGGCCCTACCCAATCTGACTGGTGTCCTTATAAGAAGAGGAAATCTGGACACACGGTGAGATGCCAGGGATACATGCATGCAGAGAAAGTACCATGTGAGGACACAGCAAGCAGGCGGCTACCTGCAAGCCAAGGAGAGAGGTATCAGAAGAAACCAGTCCCGCCAACACCTGATCTTGGACTTCTTTTTTTTTTTTTAAGATTACCGTAATTTTATTGTTTCAGAGAGACAGAGAGAAGGGGGAGGGCCCAGGGCAGTCTCCATAGTTGCATATCATTAGTTTCGACATAGTTTCATTCCACCCAGGCAGACATGGGGCCACGTGGGGTGGGAGCTGAGCTGGGGGCCTCCTGCATGGGAGGCACACCCCAGTTCAGCATATGGGTTTGCACTGGCCAGGGTAGGGACTCGATCCCTGAACCTCACATTTGCAAGGTAAGTGCTCAACCTGTTGAGTTATCCTGGCATTTCCTAATCTTGGACTTCTAACCTCCAGAATTGTGAGGAAATATATTTGTTGCTTAAGCCACCAAGTCTGTGGTATTTGGTGTGGTAGCCCTCACAAACCAAAACACCAACCTACAGCCTGAAACGAAACCTGCAGATCCCAGCAGAGCCTCAGCCAACCCACACCACAGGCCCACGAAAGATAAAAATAAATGCTCAGAGTTGTAAGCCACCAAGTTTTGGGGTTGTTTGTTACACAGCATTCTTGTAGGGAAAAATTGACTTAGTACAACCTCTAATTTTTCCCTAGCCCAGTTTTGACAATTTTCTTCGGTACTCACAACATAATGCCTTAACAATTTATTAATCTAAACAAATTCTACTGCCTACATATGTCATAACTGTGCCTGCTGCTAGCAAAGCATCAGGGTCTGGGTCAAAACATACTAGTGAGCATTTTCATAGTTCTTAGTCCACTAGCTTCTGGCTGGCTATGACCATGCCAGTCTGCCCAACAAGCTGAGAGACCTGCAGGGCAGGGCTCCTATCTGCTCTCCAGCATCTCTCATGCTAAGGTGGTGACTAATAAATGAATCTCTCATGCCAGATAGAGCCTGGGACCAAGGCAGCTGCCTTTCTGAGATACAAATTAAATGGATGTTCAAGGCTCCTCATAGTCTGGCCACAACATACTTCACCAGCTCCATCTTTCCCTGCTTTCTACAGACGTATCTCCAGCAAAGGCTCCAAGGCCTTTGTGAGTCTCCTACTTTACCATCTCCCCTTGTGCATCTCTTCTTTCTTCTCTGACAGCCCTGGGCACCCTTTATTCCCTCTGTCAGACCACTCATCACCACAGGGCCTTTGCACGTTTTTCTCTGCCCTTCACCTACTTTAAACCCAGTCATCCTTCCTATCTGAAGTCTGAGAACACTTCCTCCCTGGAAGCCCTCCCTGACTTCTCTAAATTAGGTCAGTTCCCTCATCCGTCAGTCCAAGTACCATGGACCTCCTCTTCTTTTTTTTTTTTTTTATCTTTTCACATTTATAGAGAGAAATTATCTTTTTGTCTTCAGTGCATAGTTATTTCTATTTTACTTTTTGACAGATAGAGAGAGAGACAGAGACAGAGACAGTTAGAGAACCGAACTGTGGGAACTCCCCAGTTCAGCACGTGGGTCCTGCCTGGGCTGGAGCCGGGATTCGATCCTCGGTCC
>PVKE010031770.1:0-18841 GCA_004027555.1 Craseonycteris thonglongyai
TGCAGACCCATGTGCTGAACTGGGGAGTTTCCCCAGTTCAGTTCTCTCTCTGTCTCTGTCTCTCTCTCTCTCTCTCTCTCTCTTTCTCTCTCTCTCTCTCTGTCAAAAACAATAAAAAAAATTTTTTTTAATTAAAAAAAGAACAAAGAAAGAAAATGAAAATACAAGCCATAAACTCAGAGAAAATCTTTGTAAAATATAAATCTGATAGGGACTGGTATCTAAAATATACAAACAGCTCTTACATTGTAATAAAAAAATAAAATAAAAAGTGGGCAAAAGATTTGAATAGACACCACACCAAAGAAGATCCATAGGTGGCAAATAAGCATATGATGTTCTATAGCATATGTCATTAGAGAAATGTGAATTACAACAGTAATAAGATACCACTACACACCTACTAGGATGGGTCAAATACAACAAATGCTGGCATGGATGTGACACAACATAAACTCCCCTTCGTTATGTAGGAATAAAACAGTACAGCCATTTCTGAAGATATTTTGGCAGTTTATTACAAAAGTATCATCTTATAATTGTATTCTTTGTTATTTATCCAAATAATATGAAAAGTTAAGTACACAAAAACCTACACACAAATATTTAATAATAATTGACCAATCTTGGAGGAAGTCAAGTTGTCATTTAATAGGTGAATAGATAAACAAACCCAGTCCATCCACACAATGTAATATTATTCAGTGTTAAAAATAAGTGAGCTGTCAAGCCATGAAAAGACATGGAGGAATGAATCTTAAATGCATGTTAAGTGAAAGAAACCAATCTGAAAAGGCTACAGGCTGTATAATTCCAACTATATGACATTCTGGAAAAGTAAAAAATATAGAGACCATATAAAGATCAGTGATCAGTGTAAGGTATAGAATGGAAGGGTGAACAGGTGGACTGCAGAGATGTTCAGAGCAAAAAAATCATGCTGTATGATACTGTGATGGTGGATTCACATAATTATATATTTGTCAAAACCCATAGACTGTATGACACATTGGCTCATCAACTGTATCAAATGTACCTCACTAATGCAAATGTTAATAATAGTGAGAACTGTATGCACGGCATTAGGGATATATAAGAACTCTCTATACTTACCACTCAAGTTTTAAACCTACAACTGCTCTAAAAATCAAGTCTCAATCTTAAAAAAAAAAAAAGTAAGTGATTGACCCCATGTCCCCAGTTCAATTCTGGTTGAACAAGTACAAAGGCTGTATCCTTGTTTATTAGGAAAGTCACCAGGGACATGTTCATACAGCACCAAACTGCTAGGACATTCCAGAAGCTTTTGTTGGAAATGCCTCCAAGAAATAAAGTTTGAACTGTGTCCAGGGTTTCAAAACTCCAGGTTTGCTAATTCTCTCGGAGGACTCACAGGACTCAGCATGTAAGCTAAGATTTATTTTAGTGAAAGGATGCAAAGAAAAATCAGCAAAGAAAAAAGATACATGGAGTGGTGTCCAGCAGAAACCAGGAGCAAGCTTCCAAAAATTCATAGTGTAGTCACTCAGGACACACTTCATTTCTCCAGCAAGAGGTTACAACACATGTCAAATGTTGTCTACCAAGGAAGCTCATTAGAGACTGAGTGCCCTAAGTTGTTTTTTTTTTGGGGGGGTGGGGGGTGCGGGGGGATGTATACAGGCACCCTCCCAGAAGAAAATAAGGAGCTCAGCATAAACCACACTGTACAGGCAGTCCAGGTACAGTGAGTCACTCTTACCATTTAGGAAAACTTTTGTACCAGTGTAGGGAAACTGTTTACCAGCCAAGAGCTAATCTCATAAGCAGGCCTTTCTATGAATAGTAGTCCCAAGCCTGTTATGTTAACTATTTTCTGCATAGACATCTGGCACAGAATAAACCGGAAAAAAAAAAAAAGGAAAACAAAAGTGTGCAAAAGAAAATGGCTGAAGACCCCATACTAATACTTCATTCTACTTTATGAACACTCCTTAACCTTCTCAATATCAATACTAATCCATCCATCACTGAGGCTCTTTTAAAGATTTAGTTGTATTGTTTTTATGACAGAAAGAGACAGACAGAGAGTGATAGAGAGAAGGGGGAGGGCCCAGAGCAGTTTCCATAGTTGTACGTCATCAGTTTTCAGCATAGTTTCACTACACAGGTGGGCACGGGGCTGCACAGGGCAGGAACTGGGCTGGGGGTCTCCTGCATGGGCCCTGGCAAGAACTGAACTGGGGGCACACCTCAGTTCAGAGTATGGGTCCGCATGGGCCTGGGTCAGGATTCGATTCTCGGACCCTGGGGCCAGAAAATGAATGTTCAACCCACTGAGCCATCCCAGCTTCCCCCATCACTGAGGCTCTTGACTCATCACCTTCAAGCACCTCATGTGATATGATGGATACTTACTAAATCAGGTGTCAGGAGATAAGCTTCAGTTTTGCCACATTCTGTGACCTTGGACAAGATGATTCCTAAGAACTTTCACAGCTCATGTTTAGTACCTTATTCAATTCGGTATGTCTTTGGATACTTGAATCTTCAATATCTCCATCTTTTACTGGATCTTTTATCCAACACATAAATCCATTCTTCCATTAAAAAAAATCTTAATCAGTTAATTCTTTCTTTTCCATTCCCAGTGCCACTCTTCTGACTCAGGCCCTCTCCCATAGATCAGTGCAATTGTTTCTTAAATTAGTTTTCCTGCTTCTAGTCTCTTCCTGATATAATTTATCCTACAATTCCAGCCAATTTAAGATTCCTTAAATAAAATTCCACTCATATTACTTGCACAACCAAAGGCTATCAATGATCCTCCCAGGGCCAATAGAATTCATCACAAACTCCTGAGCCTAAATTCTACAATAAAGCCTCAACTTACCTGATCTTAGCTTGTCTTTTACTATCCTCCAGTAGTGAGGAAAATTCTGGTCAAACTATTTCCCAAACACACTCTATGTTTCCCATCCTTTGGGCCATTGCCTTCCACTTGAAAGATCCATTTCTCCATTTCTATCCAACATTGCCTATTGTTGAATGACCACCTGAAATTGGAAGGGCAACATTCTTGCACAATGGCAATTCTTCACATTCAAATGTAAGTAGTTTTTGTTTTTTCTTTAGGATTTACTTATTTTTGAGAGAACGTGAGAAAAAGAGAGATTAATAAGTGGGGAGGGCCCAGAGCAGTCTCCATAATTGTACATCATTAATTGTGACATGGTTTCACTCCACACAGGTGGATGTGGGGCCACATGGGTTGGGAACCAAACTGGGGGCCTCCTGAATGGGAGGCAAGAACTTTTATTGTTGAGCCATCCCGGTGGTTACCAGTTGTGCTGCAGTTCAGCATATGGGGTTTGCATGGGCCGGGGCTGGGAATCAACACCCGAACCTCATGATTCTTAGGCAAGGGCTCAACCACTGAGCAATCATGGCATCCCCAAAATGTAGGGTTTTTATCCTCCAAATACCTTCCCAGCCCTACAAGGACACTACATACATACTATACAGTATGTAAAAAGTTCTACTTGTATTAGAGCCATGTGTATTCTTACTTTATCATCGGAACAGTTAGCTGCAGTAGGGCAAGAAGTATGTCTTATTGTCTTTGTAATCATGTTGTGCCCAGCATAGAGCCTGGCATGTGTTAGGCACTCACCAAATAGTGGCTTCTTTGAACTGAACTCAATGTAAGTCCCATGTAAGTTGTAGTCCCAGTGCAGGACCAGAAAACAAGAGCTAATTTTGGAATACTTAGAGGAACACAGTAGCTCTGTTCCTGGTCTACCAAACATAATACCAGTTTAACTCAATCCTCATGTGGAATATGGAATCAGAAGCTTAGAATTGAAAGAGACTCTGGAGATCACTGAGTACCACTCCTCCTTTGAGAGATAAGGCAACTCAGGCCAAGGAAGAACTATCTTATCCAAGGTCACGCTGTGAGTTACTATAGCAGCTTGGTTCCTGAGCTCAAGGTCATGGTTTTACTCGTAACTGCAAGCACTACTATCATACATGGTTCCCAGCTGAGGCAGGGTATGAGGACTGCCTTGCAATAGCAAGCTGCCAATGTTACCAAAGGGTATAGCTGGCAATGCAAGGTGGGAGCGGGCTTTTTGAACATACCTCTTGTAACTGAGATTCTTTCTTTTTGGAAGATAGGTGTAAGTGCCGATCCAGCAAAGAGTAAAACCTCTCGCCATCCTTTTCAAATTTCTTTTTCCGCTCCTATACATGGGAGAGAAGGCATAGCATAAGATGTCTATAAGTTTAATGCCTTTGGCTCAAAACAAAGAATGGAGATGCAGTGTCAGGTTCCATGTGGCCAAACTCTCCATTTCCTGAGAAGAAAAAAATAAAGCAAGAGAGCATTTGTCTTTGCATTGGTATCAGCAGTTTTGAATTCCTCAAATTTAACCTTGAATCATTCCACCTACACAAAGGGAAGCTCCTTATTGGTACAGCTGAAGGCTCTGGGGCCTACTACTCAAAGCATAACGCTTAAAATGGACCTGAATGCTGGGTACCTTTTCTTCTCCCCAAAGCTTTTCAGTCATTAACTACTCATTCAATTTTTTAAAGGAGGCAGAAGAAACATAGTAGTGGACAGAATGTATGCCTGTAAAAATTAACCTGCAATGCACTCAAGATAGCCTAATAATAAGTAAAACATTTCCAAGGCAATAGAAACCTGAGGCTTCCTCTGTGTATGATGAGTTCTTCGGGATTGTATAAGCATTCCACTATTGTGTATTAAAAGATGATGTTATAGATGAGGGAGAAAACCCTAAAACGTTTAGCTGGAAAGCAAGTTTAAAAGCTTTATGGGGGGAAACCGGGACGGCTCAGTGGGTTAGGCGCTCACTTTGCAGCCCTGGGGACCGAGGATCAAATCCCGGCCCCGGCCCGTGCGGACCCATATGCTGAACTGGGGAGTGCCCCTAGTTCAGTTCTCACCGGGGCAAGACCCTGGCCCAGGTCCTGCTCTGTGCAGCCCCGTGCCCACCTGTGGAATGAAACTATGTGGAAAAACCAATGATGTACAACTATGGAGACTGTTCTGGGCCCTCCCCCTTCTCTCTGTCTCTGACTGTATCTCTCTCTCTCTCTCTCTCTCTCTCTCTCTCTCTCTCTCTCTCTCTCTCTCTCTGTCAAAAACAATAAAAATAAATCTTTACAAAAAAAATCTTTATGGGGGATGGTGGAGTCAGCCATTATTTCCCTCAAGTATGAAGTTTCATTAAGTCCTCTCAGCACAACTAGAAGTGACACAGCCTTCAAAGGAATGCTAACCATGCTCCTTTGTCACAGACTAACACTGACACTCTGCAGTCCTGTAGGCAATGTGCTGGGAAACCCATGTAAAAGGCTTGTGTTGTCTCAGAGAAAATCCGAACTCACTGAGCACCTTCAGTGTTCTAGGCACTAGAAGACACATTGCAGAGGTCACACAGTTAAAAAAAAAACAACTTTAACCATGGTTTATTTCTAGAGGCCATCTGTTTCTGGGCAGAAAGCCAGGACAGAGGAATGTACTTTCACCAGAGGCAAAGAAGTAGATAGGAAGGTAACATTAACTGAAGCCTACTTCATCAGGCCAGGCAGTGTCCTAGGTATTTAAAATCCAACATCTCAGTTAGTCTTCACAATGCCGAGAAGTAGATATTGTAAAGAAAATTAAGGTTCAAAAAGATGAACGAATTTGTCCAAGATCACATAATATACAGATCTATCTGATGCATTCCACGTAGTCAAATAGAGCCCAGATGGTCACAAATTGCTGTATTTCATCTTTTCTTATTGCTGAGTAGGGTGGTGAGCACATAATGCAATGTATAGACAATGTAATGTAGAATTGTACACCTGGACACATTGTAATTGATATTAATCAATGTCACCCCAATAAATGTAACAATAAAATTAAAAAAAAAAAATAGAGCCCAGATGATCATAAGAGGAGCTATACTCAGGAAGCTGACAAATAATCAGAGACCTTGTGAATAAAACTCAAATAAGCTCAAGAGCCCTATCTCCAACTCAGATACCAAAATAAAGGAGCCAGAGATTTTCACACAACAAGTAGAGAAAACTTCTTTCAGCTGTTGAAGCAATTTAAAGTAGCAACTGTTTGAAGAAAGCACGGGAGGCAGAAAATGTCAGTGACTTCACTAGGAACAGATAAGGCTGTATCAGTCACTTTCTCCTCCACCTCCATTTTTAAATAAAAACTGTGAGATATGATTAACATATCATAAAATTTACCTTCTTAAAGTGGACAATTCAGGAATTTTTAGTATAATCACAAAATTTTGCAGCCATCACTGCTATCTAATTCCAGAATATTTCAATCACCCCAAAAAGAAACCCTATGCCTATTAGTAGCTACCTCCTATCCCCCTACTCCTCCCTCCCTCAAGAAACCATAATTAATTTTTGTCTCTATGGATTTGTCTAGACATTTCATATAACTGTAATCATACAATATGTGGTATTTTATGAATGTCTTCTTACACTCAGCACAAGTTAAAGGTTCATCCATGCTATAGCATGCATCAGAACTTCATTCCTTTTTTATGGCTGAATAATATTCATTGTATGGATATACCACACTATCTTTATGAATTCATTGGTTGATGAACATTTGTGTTAATTCCACTTGGGGGACTGTTTTGAGTAATGTACAAGATTTTATGTGGTCATATTTTCAATTCTCATGGGCATATATATAGGAGAGGAATTGCTAGGTCATATGGCAATTCTTTAATTTTTTCATTACCTGCCAAACTCTTTTCCAAAGGGAGTGTATCATTTTACTTTCCCAATAGCAATGAATCAGAGTTCCAATTTCTCCACATCATCAACATAAATAGCACATAACCTAGATCCCTCGCATGTGCTTTTCACAATAGGGTTTGAGCTTCTATGAGAATCTAATGCCTCTGCTGATCTGACAGGAGGCAGAACTTGGACAGTAATGGGAATGATGAGGAGCAGCTGTAAATACAGATGAAGCTTCTCTCACTCACCCACCACTCACCTCCTGCTGTGTTGCCCAGTTCCTAACAGGCCACAGTCTGGTACCGGTCCATGGCCTGGTGATTGGGGACCCATAAGCTAAAAAGATGAGCGGCAGATGGAGGATGAGCACATGTTTTTTCTCTCTTTTTTTTTTTTATTGAAGATTTATTTTATTGTTTTGAGAGAAGGAGACAGAGAGAGAGAAAGGGGAGGGGGGCAGAGCACTTTTCATAGTTGTACATCACTAGTTGTGACATGGTTTCATTCCCCACAGGTGGATGTGGGGCCACCCAGGGTGGGAACCAAACTGGGACCTCCTGCATAGGAGGTGGAAACCTTCACTGCTGAGACATCTTGGTGGTTATCAGTTGCACCAAAGTTCAGCACATGGGTTTCCATGGCTGGGGCTGGGAATCAAACCTCAGATTTCATGATTGTGAGGCAAGTACTCAACTATTGAGCTATCCTGGCATCCCTATTAAAGATTTTCGTTCTCAATAATCATATAGTTCCATGTAGTGATTCAGACAAGCAGCAATCTCCATTCTCACTTTCATCTTTTTAAGCCAATTATTCTAGTATTTACTTCCATATTTCTAATATCTCAAAATAAATTCATATTACTATTAAATATTTTTTAAGTTTTGTGCATTATGTATTAAGTTCTCAATAAAGATGCTGAGGTTTTAGCTCTTTCCCTTCCCTGTCCCATTACCACCACATTTGTTCCCAAACACACTTCCTCATTTTCCCAATATATTTTACTGTAATATTGATATAATTCATATTCAGTATTTATATTATGACTATCTAAATACTATTTATAGTTGACAAATATAAGACAATATGACTTCCCAGTACAACTTTTTATATTCTCTAAAGCTACAGATTGCCTTTTTTGTTTTGGTTTACTTGGTTACTAATTTCCAATGCACTTAGTACTAAACCTGTACCTCTCTTCTAGATCCCTAAATCTCCTCTCAAAATGTTCACTCATATAACTTCATTTTAAAGTAGAATCACTTGCAAACTTCCAGTAGTTCTAATCTGGATTTGCCTTCTATGCACACTGCTCAGTTGTCACTTGGGGATCTCCTTCCATTTTCATCCTAGGGAATTCTCCTTTCCTTTTTCCTATGTTGGCATTGTTTTCCCCAATATCCCCAATATCTCATTTTTCTTCCTTTGTTCCCTTATGATGAAGTCAATTCACCTGTAGTTTCTTTGAAACCGGTATATATTTCAGTTTTTGAGACCCTACATATCTAAAAATATTGCTTTATTTCTCCTCCCACTAGTTTGACTATACATAGAATGCTAGATTTGTAGGGTCCTGTTTTGGTTCAGGAGATTCTAAAATATCCTGATGATGTCCTTAAGGTAACAGTCTATCTCCTTTCATGTTGGTGGACACATGGAAGACCCTTTCAGTCTTCAAATTTAGACCTTTCTGTTCTGGGAAAGTCCTGTCAGTCATTCCATGTACAGCTTCCTCCTCACTATTTTATCTTCATGGCACTCCTTTCACTGGACCTCCAAGACTGCACTTTGCTTTTCTATTTTCTCTCTTATCCTCCATCTCTTTCCCTTTCTGACCTTTAAAAATATTTTCCTAATGTCTTCTAAACCTGTTTTTCGTTTCTGCTACCATTTCTTTTTAATTCCAAGAATTCTTCTTTGTTTTGATTTTAGAACCATCATGTTCTTGCATCACAGATGCCTCTTCTTTTCATCGACCTGAAAATACTGAAGTTATATACTTTAAGTATTTTTTCCCTTTATTTCCTTCTACATCTTTGATCTCTTTGTTTCCATCTCTATCATTCGTGTTCAGGGATTTGCTTGACTGCTGGGAGCTTCCCTTAACTACTGAAGAGGGAAAGACTAGAAATCTAAATGAAACTTCCAGTTGCATATATTGGAATTGTCACATCTGGGCTTCATTTGGCTGAATCATTTTTAATGAAAATTTATACATTTAAATCTTTCTTTTTCTCAGTCCCAACTCTACGCTTGCTTCTAGAGGTTTCTGTTGCTGCCAATTCTTGAAATTTGAGTATTCTCCATACCAAGATTGTCCTTAGTTTTCCCTACTGCCAACTTAGATTTGGCTTTCCTGGATCTGATAAATCAGATGCAACTTGTCCATTTCCATTCCAGTTTACAAAATTTTGTGGTTATTGTTTCTTCTTCTATTCATTCTGTTCTTCTGAGTCCTTATCATTTCTTTTAAATCACCTTAGAATAGTTTCAGTGAGGTTTCCTGAGTATAATTCAATAACCATAATTGATCTATCATTTTTACCTGCAAATTGGTTATGATACTTTCTTACTTTATTTTTAACCTTAAAAATTTTGACAGTAATGCATGGTAGAAATAAAACAACTTCAAATAATTCAGAAGAGTACAAGGTGTAAAAAGTGAAAGGTTTGCCCTCTTTGGGAGCCCACTGAATAGAAGTAATCAATGTTAAACATTTTGGAGATCTTCTTTTCTGAGTGTGAGACAAATTTTTATCATTTTTACTTTATAACTGAGACAACTGAGGTTCAGAAATGTTAACAAATTTCCTGTTAGTAACAAGCAAGTAACACTGAGCATTCAGATAATTTTAGTGTGTTTGGGCCAAGGAAATGAGGGGCTAGAAAGAGAAATCTATCTCAAGACCAAACTCTAAACTCATGAAGAATATCAGATTATAAAATATTTGATTTTCATCTATTCTTTAAATGTCATATTTTAGGTCAGTCTTTAAGTACATTTCTAAAAATTTAATTTGGGTTTTTCCCTCTACACCTGTCCACAAATGACAGTGGAGATCATGTATCTGAAAATGAAATGCACTTTCCTTGAGTTAGGGGATGCAGTGGTCATGCTTCAAACTTGGTTTTCTTGCCTTTGGCCTCTTCTGTATTTATAAACAGTCTAGTTCTTTGCAGCCCTATAGTGCTTTGCTACTTAGCAATCTATGTGATCCAAACAAATATAAGAATTCTGATATTATAAATAATGGCTATTCCTTCTCATTAATTAGTCACAGTGGGAGTCCCAATCTAAAATTTACTACCCACTGTGAAAACATGTCCTTGAAAAAAAGTCATTAACTTCATGACATATCACACATATATTTAGTAGACTAGCCAAAGGCTCATCCTTTGGCAAAGAGCCTCCGAATGAGATGAGTAGATTCTCTTCTGTTTGGCAAATGCAACATACTATTTAAATTTTCTCTGGCAAGAGCACCCAGTCTATTACCCAATTTAAATGTTTCTTAAAGTATATATAACTTGAATATTATCTAAATCCATCTAATATGTCTTCTAAATGATGAACACTGTATATCTCCATAATAAAATGACAATGAGGACTGAATTATCCATAGCAGCAATTCTTAAATCCCACAAAGCAGAAATGGTCACAAAAATAGAGCTACAACATATACTCAGCACTCTCTTCTCTAACTACAAAGCATTTTCCCCCTATGTTGAAAATGAAGAAATAAGGAAAGATTTCCATTTCTGAAAGTATGGTAGATAAAATACACTAACTGTGGACTAAAAAACAAAAATGCTGGATAAAATATTTTTTAGTCTTTTCAAGTTCTTTACTAGGTGGTGCAAAAAGAAGACTTGTGCAGAACCCCAAAACGAAGCGAAATGAGGGGAAGCCGGGATGGCTCAGTGAGTTAAGTGCTCGCTTTGCAATCCCAGAGACCAAGGATCAAATCCTGGCCTGTGCAGACCCATATGCTGAACTGGGGTGTGCTCCCCAGTTCGGTTCTCACCCCACCCCTGGTTTGGCCCATGGCTTGAGAGGGCGTGCCACCCATGCGGTAGGCCCCAGCCTGCTTCCTGCCCTGCGCGGCCCCTGCCCACCTGTGTGGAATGAAACCATGTAAAAACTGATGACGTACAACTATGGAGACCGCTCTGGGCCCTCCCCCTTCTCTCTGTCTTTCTCGGTCTTTGTCTCTCTCTCTCTCTGTCAAAAACAATAAAATAAATCTTAAAAAAAAGCAAAATTAGAAGCACTGAGAAGGCTTTATCCCTAAGGGTTTCCTAAGAATCCCAAGACCTTGAACTTCCACTTACATGATCATATGGGGAGAAGAGAACAGGATATAAGACAACTTGGAAAGTTCTACCTTCTACTTGTAGGCCTTTAATCCACCTGGACTCCGCCTCTGTTCATGCTGTTAGGAAGAAATCCAGTTTTATACTTCTTTATATAGAGATCCAGTTTCCCAAAACCACCTATCAAATAATTTTTCCTATCCCTAATAATTTGAAGTGCTAAATTTACTTCATATTAAATCTCTATATAAGTTTGTCACTGAGTACTCTATTCTGTTCTACTAGTCTTCTGTTCAGGGAACAATATCACGTTACTTTTACTCCGCTAACTTTGTAATATATTCTGGTACCTGGTAAGGTAAATCTACTTTCTTTAGTCTTCTTTTTTAAGACTACCTTAAATAATTATGAACCTTACCACTTCTAAATGAGTATTAGCATAAAAATCAAACTAGGGGATGCCGGGGTCATTCAGCAGATTGAGCACTTGCCTTGCTGCCACGGGGTCTGAGGATCGAGTCGCGGACCCATATGCTGAACTAGGGCATGCTTCCCATGTGGGAGGTCAGGAGTTCGGTTCCCACCTACACAGCCCCACATCAACCTGTGGAATGAAACTATGTTAAAACTAATGATGTACAGCTGTGGAGACTGCTCTGGGCCCTCTCCTTTCTCTCAGTCTCTCTATCTCTGTCTCTCTCTGTCTCTGTCAAAAACAATGAAAGATTTTTTTAAAGGATGTGAGCATGAAAGAGAATGGGAGAGATGAAAGGAAATGGATAAATGAAAGGAAAAAAAAGGAACACTTTTTACTAACAGGATTGTATGTATTACATTCCTAGTTTAGTCATTCCAGTATATTCAATAGCTAGAAATATTATCATTACATAATTTTTAATATGAGTAATCTATAATACCATTTACACAAACGAGAATTGTTACTGAAGAACATTACAAGAACAAATCAACACAGGAACTAAGGCCACAGGCTAACAACAATTTTCTTTTCTTCTCCAGTTTGGCTTCTTAAACATAATTTCAGCATTTCAGTCATAAGATAGTTTTATGTGTGCTAGCAATAAATATAATAAGTTTATACCAGGCATGGGCTTGGCTCTGATGACCAGAAAGGACAAGAGATATACCCCAAGAGCCCAATATTCTTTTCAGTTGTAAAAGAAAATGCTGACATCAACTAATGTGGTAGCTGTGTCCTACCACAAATAAACAGAGTTGGAGTAACAAAGAACAAATTGCTTATGGCAATTACTGTTTCCTGTATCTGCCGTGTAGGATTTTTTCTTCTTATTCTTAGTTTAGTGGATTGAAGTGAACAGGAAGACAAGAGTAACTGTCCACCCAGCAGTCTGAGTATAATGGGATTTGCACCTTTCCAACACGAGGACCCACAACATACGAGCAGGTGAATGGGAACCACCTGATGATCATACAAAAAACCTAGGAAACAACACATTCAGGCAAGCAGAGCCTTCTGTTCTCCCTGGAGGAAGTTAACATACTTGCCAAAGGTAAAACGTTTCTGATTCAGCAAATCCCTTCTCTGTGTGTTAGGGAGGCTCCTTCTCTGTCCAATTGAGGCTGGGATGACTTAGGCAGGCAAGACCAGCTATGAAGCTGACAGCTGTTGTTCTCCTTTCCCTTGGAAGAGGATGTGAGCTTATTTAACAGCTTTCACCCACTTACATCAGGCCCAGGGGATCCCAGCATGTGGCATATGCAGGGCTGTGAGATATGTGTAGCTAGCATATTACCCTTTAGGAGGAGGATGCTTCTGTCCACAGGACATGGGACTCTGCCATTTAGCAACATACTCAGGCCCTTCAGAAGGATATCAGCAAACACTTAATAATTTCTCACTGGTGGTTCAGAGAAAAAAATAATAAACATAATAAATAAGAAAACCCCAAACCATGATAGAAGATTCACCCTGAACACTACAAAGAAAATTCAGATTCTGTACCATTTTTTTTTCTTGAATGTGAAGCTCTTTTCAATTAAAGTATAGTTAACATACAATATTATACTAGTTGCAGGTATACCATATAGTGATTTGACACTTATATATCTCAGGGTGTACCATTTTTTAAGGTCAAGATAAATTAGGAAAAAGGAGATGGAATAGCTGAGCAACTTCCCAGACAGTCAAGGCACAGAGGGCTGCTGGCTTTCAATCTCTGCCCTGAAGGAAACCAGCTCATTTTTCTTTTTGTTGTGCCAGATAGAGATGGCAATACCAAATGACCTTGCAGACTTGCTAAAGAGTAAATCATACAGATAAATCAATCAAACTAAAGTTATACAGGGTTAGGAAAGAATTATAGAGACATTTTAAATTACACCTGTGTAATTATCACTCAGATCAAAAACCAAAACATCAATAGCACCCTTAAAGGTCCCCTTGTACCTGTTTTTGCCACTCATAACCCCACTCTAGGGTAATCACTATCCTTGCTTCTAACACCATCACTTAGTTTTGCCTGGTTCTGAACTTTATAGAAATGGGCTCACACAGCAGGCATGACTGGCTTCTCCCACCCCCAACCCTTTGACTTTCTGTTCATCAGATTCATCCACATTGTGGTATATAGCAAGCAGCTTTAGTTCACTCCTTTTTTAAGGTTTATTTTATTGTTTTTGACAGAGAGAGGGACAGAGACAGAAAGACAGAGAGAAGGGGGAGGGCCCAGAGCAGTCTCTATAGTTGCATTTCATCAGTTTTTGACATGGTTTCATTCCACACAGATGGGAGGCGGTTGCACAGGGCAGGAACCAGGAGGGGGCCTCCCACATGACAGGCATGCCCTCATGAGCTGGGAGTTGAACTGGGGGGCAAGAACCAAACTGGGGGCTTCCCACATGGGAAGCTTGCCCTGGCAAGAACTAAACTGGGTGCCACACCCCAGTTCAGCATATGGGTCCACATGGCCCAGGGCCGGATTCTATCCTCAGACCCTGAGGCTGCAAAGCCAGCACTTCACTTGCTGAGCCATCCCAGCATACCCTAGTTCACTCAGTTGTTGATAGGCATTATTAATCTTTTTCTTTTCTTTCAATCTTTCCATAACATTTCCACAAAAATGAGGTTCAGTGAGCAGTACAGTAGAAAGCATACAGTTTCTGGAATAATAAATCATTTTGGAGCTTGCTTCTGTTAATACTTTTGTGTCACTGGAGAAGTTATTCTGCCATTATGTGTCTTTACTTTATTATCTATAGGATGTGGATAATGCTTGACTGAGATAACATATAGCAAGTACTGAGTAAGTAGTACTTACCAATTATAAGGTTTGTATAGTGTTTGATGTTGGTTTGAAAATCACTTATGGATTACTGTCACGTAGCTTAGCTCTTGGGTACCTTGACTACTTGACTGTTCCTGCTAATTCATTCTTATAGCCATTGACCTTCCCCTTTCTCCCAGATCATGCACTGGCTTTGGAATGTAGTGCACACTAATATCTCCGGCTTTATCTAACCTGGTGATCAGGTTTATGGCTTCCTTCATCCTTCTGTATTATTTCAACCCCATTTACCTCCAAAACAGGTCCTTTTACTAAACTTCCTTGTATAATCTCTGTTCATGAAGAAGAAACAGCAACAAGACTGTCAACTCAATGTCTTATTGCCAGTGCCTTCTTGCCTGCCATCTATTTGGGTGAGAACATACTGTGAGTATATCATAGCTTCCACGCCAGCTCCAACTCTCCAAGAAGGGGGCTAATAGAGACTCCAATGGGTTAGACAGTTTGGCCCTGCTCCCACCAGAGACCACACAAAGGCTC
This sequence comes from Craseonycteris thonglongyai, assembly GCA_004027555.1. NCBI lineage: Eukaryota > Metazoa > Chordata > Mammalia > Chiroptera > Craseonycteridae > Craseonycteris > Craseonycteris thonglongyai. Next base: position 14,892 of record PVKE010031770.1, read on the forward strand.
AATTCAGTAGCTGTTCCTCTCTGGCAAGGGCATCCTTGAAAGAGAACTAAAAACATCATACTGTAGGGAACTCTGACAAGACCCAAAAAATATGAATCAAAGGGTACAAATACTCTCCCTGTCATGTGTCTATGGGGGATGACTGAGTCTTTATTCTGCATTCTCCAATGGACAGCCCAGCATTCTGCACTGCAGGATGAAAGACCCATTATGAACAGAGATGGACTGAGCCTTATTTGTCCTCCCTTGACCTTGAGGTGGGGGGAAGAGGGGAAGTTGCATGGCAGTGAGAAAGGAAATAGTGGTGACAAGGGTTCTACTAATCAAGCAGTAGCTAAAATATACACACGGGGGAAGACTCAGAAACTTTGTATGTGCTGGGACTTTTGAGAGGTGAGAGAGAGAGAAGGAGTAAACCAAACCAGAATCTAGAGTAGGACAAAGAACTGTAAGCCTAGTAGTCAAGAAATTAGGAGAAAAGGGTAAAGAAGGGGATCATTCTTGATCTATCCTAGCCATCAGAAATAAATACTAATTAGCCCAATATAAGAAATGTCAAAGTTCATGGGCTCCAACCCAAGAAACCTGAGTTCAAATTTGAATTTGTGGTTTGTTTTTACCATTGCAAAATGAACCTAATAATAGCCACCAACAAGGTTTAATTAAGGTTCCAGAATAGTAATGTCAACCCTAATTAAGGTTCCAGAATAGTAATGTTGTCAACCCTAGTGGTGAAAAGTAAAGGAGTGGCTAACAGGAGTTGAGGGTTAAAATGTATTAATGGTAAAGGAAGACAGAGGTACTAATATCTACATCTTAGAAAATTATAGCCAAAAGTTCAGGAAATAAGGGGATGCTGGAATAGCTCCACAGGTTGAGTGCTTACCTTGCAATTGCAAGGTCCAGGGATCAAATCCCAGCTCTGGCCCATGCAAGCCCATATGCTGAACTGCAATGCAACTGGTAACCACTGGGATGGTAGTGAATGTTCTTGCCTCCCATGCAGGAGATTACCAGTTTGGTTCCTGCCCTGCATGGCCACACATTCACCTGTGTGGAATGAAACCATGTCACAACCTATGATGTACAAGTATGGAGACTGCTCTGGGCCCTCTCCCCTTCTCTCTCTCTTCTTCTCTCTCTCTCTCTCTCTCTCTCTCTCTCTCTCTCTCTCTCTCTCTCTCTCTCTCTCTATCTATCTATCTATCTCCTTCTCTCAAACAACAAAATAAATCTTAAAAAATAGTTGATGAAGTAAGAAATAGGGGTTGAAGTATATTATTTAAAGTGACAAGGTAAGCAATAGAAGAATTAAAAGGATGTTACAATTATCAAAGATTGGGAGAGGAGGTAAAAAAAAAAAAGGATGAATGAGCAAAGACCTCCTGTATTTATAGCATGAAGAAATAATTTCTAAAGGTGACAAAACAAGAAATACCAATAAAATCATTTTTTTAATACGAAAGCAACCATTGAAAAATATAAATAAAATGGCTAAAGATGAATGCCTCTGAGGAAAGATACTGTTGAGCTTTTTTTTTTTTAACAGAGCCAATCTTACTCTTTTATATTTAATTATATGTGCATGTTTGTTGTACATAATTTAAATTTTTAGAAGGCGAAACCTAAACACTTATTTTTCAAAGCTTAATGGTTGTAAAATGGAGTTAGTCAGATGAAATTGCAGATTATACATGAAAATGAAAAGAAAACAAATGTCCCTTTAATTGAAGAAATACCCAAATTGTCCTTCAAAGGTTGAAAAGACCTATCCTGGTGAATTGGAAAGGGGGATCGATCAGGTTTTAGCATAAAGAGGTGGTTTGTAATTTTTTTTAGAATAATGGAGTCCTGTTTTAAAAGAAATATTGCTCAAAAAACCCATTATATAAAACAGATCCCAGGGAAACTGCTCTGGCTAAAGTAGAAAGTCAGGTGCCTCATCTAGACAGTTTACCCCTGGGGGGAAAAACCCTCTGATGGAGATGATACCTGTGAGATCATCCGGCTCCTGATTCCATGCTTGAGGAGCCAACCATCTGACAACCATTCAGAAGCTATTGCATAAGAGAAGCTAGTGCCCAAGGCATCACAGAATGACTAACCTGATATGAACCGGTTGTCTTTGTGAAATGAGTCAGTTACAAAATAGCCTTCTGAGAATCTGATTATTGAGAGACCCTGTCCCCTGGGAGCCAGTCACCCAAGTTGAACTGACAAGAGAGTTCACTGGCCTACAAATGGACTCCGCAAACAGAGTGACTTGCATTAGCCAGCCTTCTCTGAGCTACAGCTCAAAATCTTCCATACAAGACCCTCAGAAGAAATATATTGTTTGAGTGTTACAAATCACTTCCCTCCATGATTGCTCCATCGCCTTTCTACAGATTTCACACAATTCATTATTTCAAGAGGTGGTGGCACCAGTTTCATTTAAAAAGGCTAATTGTATTAGAAAGCAAGATGACTTTATTTAGAATGTGTCTCCTCTTAGTTCCCAACACTTTTATTTTGCAACTGTTCTTTTTTTATTTTGTTTTTGTTTTTAAAGCAGTGGTATCCAACTTTTGGCTTCCCTGGGCCACACTGGAAGAATTGTCTTGGGCCACACATAAAATACACTAACTATAGCTGATGAGGTACCAAAAAACAAAACAAAAAATCTCATGCTATTTTAAGAATTTGTGTTGGGCCACATTCAAAGCCATGCTGGGCCACAGCCTGGATGTGCCTGTTCTAAAGTATGTACTTGTATGACAAACAGACATCTCCCACATTCTGTGGTGCCAAAGACACAGGTCTGTGGACCAGTGATGTGAAACCTCTCCATAAAACAGTAGCCACCTGGGAAACATTCACTGTTGTATCCTTCTCTTCCTGCCTCACTCATTAACTTCTCTTCTTTTCATTTTTAAATCAGAATAAGTCCACCATCAATTGGACAATTTCATTGATAGCATTCTTTCTCCATGTTTGCTGCCGATGATGATGTTGATGATGATGACAATGATGACAAGAGAAAACAACACAAAAATACATTAAAAATAAAAAACACTTAACACATTATTCATCAGGTATTGTTCTAAAAACTATGTTACCGGTAACTAGTCAACTAGTCCTATACTTGTGTGTATGAATTTCCTTCCAATGCTGCCTCCATGAAATGGCAATCCTCTTTAGCAAAGGTAACTACTTTGTCTCATTCAGTACTATCAAGTAGAAATATAATGCAAGCCACATCCATAATTTCAAATTTTCTAGTAATCATGGGATGCCAGTATAGCTCAACAGGTTGAGTGCTTGACTTGCAATCCTGAGGTCTTGGAATTGAATCCTGGCCCCCAGCCCAGCCCATGCAAACCCATATGCTGAACTGTGGCACAACTGGTAACTGTCAGGATGGCTCAGCAGCAACAGTTCTCGTCTCCTATGCGAGTGGCCCCACATCCACCAGTGTGAAATGAAATCAAGTCACAACTAATGATGTACAACTATGGAAACTGCTCTGGGACCTCCCCTCTTCTCTCTCTTTCTCTATATTTCTCTCAAACAATTTTAAAAAAGAAAAGATAAATAGAAACCACTCAAAGAATTATTAAACTACAAAATTATTAAACTAAAAACATGTAATTATAAGATACAAGGAAACTCTATATGGTAGTATAAGGCTGAGGGAAGATACCCAAGGGAGGGCAAACTTGGAAGGGATTCAGATCTTACGTAAGCCACTGAATAGCAGAGAAGTTTGCTGTTTTTCCAGGTGGTCTGCAGTCACAAAGCAAGAAGGAGGTAACTCTCTAGAGTGCAGGTGTGGAACAGGCAACCAGCAACCAGTGGAATAGGTAGGCAAAGAAGATAGGCAAACTCCAGGCTGAGGAGAGATTCGCTGGGCCAGCCTGCCTCAGTGGGAGCCTCCTAGGGCACAACTGGGCCACAACGGGGCTGGTGGA
>PVKE010031771.1:0-18855 GCA_004027555.1 Craseonycteris thonglongyai
TACCCGCATACACGAAAATTCCTAGGGGCAAATCCTACTTCGCGGTTTTTCAGCTTTCGCGGAAGGTTCTGGTCCCCATTAACCGCGAAAAACGAGGGATCACTGTATTTATTAGGTCTGGAATGGAGACTAAAAATTTACATTTTTAAGAAGCACACCTGATGATTCTTATACCATAAATGACCCATACTGGCATTGCCTTTAGATGTGGAAAAAATGAGGTCCCTAGCTTGAGGTCCGCACTTTGGAGGTACTGGCTCCAGCTGTATTTTGGTTGCATGCCCCTCCAACTACTAGGAATCCATGGATGTGCCTATCTGGGCCTTATCATTCTCTCCTTTCAGATTACACCCTGCATACCTAGGACCATGGAATTCTCTTCACAAGGCACCAAAGTATATAATTCAGGGCCCAAAGTATGGTCAAGAGCAGAGCAAGTAGTTACTGGCCACTTGACAGATGTTTGGGACATGAAGAATGAGATGTCCACATGTAAGATAAGTCCCAGGTGGTACAATAAGAAGGCAGGGGGAGAACAGGGAGGTGGGTCATAGGCCAGACTCCAACCATCTCTCCTAAGGCAACAGTAATTCCAGCACAAAACTCAGACAAATCTGGGAACTCTACATTGGAACAACCTGGCCTTTCCACTTCTGTTCCATTTGAGGAACTCAAAGAACAATGTTGCCATGGACAGGAGATGTCTGCACGGCTTATTGAAGACTGAAACCTTGCAAACTCTTCAACATGTGATGTCTTAGCAGGTTAAAGCAACAGACCAAGATTATGACCAGTTCAATCTTGAGTGGAGAAGAAAGACCCTCCCTCTTAGACAAAGAAAGACAAAGTGGGTATTTTCTCTGTGGATTTGTTAAATGTGTAGAAGAAGAGGCTGGAATAGCAAAATATGAGGATAAATCATCTTCCCTACCTTCGTTTTTGTTTAGGTAATGCTGCTGGGTCTGCCGAGAAAAATCATTGTCCTTGGTAAAAAGATAATCATTTTGAATTTGTGCTACCCACAGTTATTTGCTATAAACTGTTGCTTTATATATATTTTTTTCCTAGTTGTGAGTTAGGTGATATATTTGTCAGGGCAAGAAGACAAAAATAGTTTATTCAACAGTGTGTGAGCTTAATATAAAATTTTTAAATATTTTGACGTATGGTATATAATTCTCCATTTGTACTCTTTCCCTGACCCTGCAAAAGTTAGGAGTAAATCTGAAAAACACTTTGCAAATACTTGTTAAAGCCTTTCATTTCCCTTTCCCTTGCCCCTCTTGTCTCTTATCCCTGCAATCTATATGTAATTACATTAATACAATATGCTACAAAAGTATCTAACTCTTTCATATTTTCAAACACACCAGAAAGAAGGGGAGTGATACAATTACATACTTGTTCAAGTATTAGCCAATCTCTGTCATAGTAAGAAATAGTCAAAAACACTACATCTCTGTATCCATAAAGTTGAAGATCTATGCAACAGCTTTACCATAACTGGATAAATAAAAACAAGTATTATAAAACACATGGATCTGGCTAGAGGAGCTTAAAGATAAGCAAGGTACACAGTCTGTATTTGAAATAACTCCCACTACCTAACAAGGTATCTGGTGGACAGAAGGTACAATACTAGTATGTGAACCAGTATCACTCTAGACCTAGGCACCATGGCACCTGCCCTAATCTAGAGCCTAGAGAAGTGTCAAACATTTTAACCTCAAGATTCCTTTATATTCTTAAAAAAAATATTGGGGATGCCGGAATAGCTCAGCCCTTGCCTTGCAACTGTGAAGTCTGAGGACCGGATCCCAGCCGCAGCTCACACAGAACCATGTGCTGAACGGCGGTGCAGCTGGTAACCAACGGGACTGCTCAGTGGTGAAGGTTCTCAGCTCCCATGTAGGAGGACCCCAGTTCACTTTCTGACCCACATGTCCTCACATCCACCTGTGTGGAATGACACTACATCACAACTAATGATGTACAACTGTGGAGGCTGCTCTGGGCCCTCCTCACTCTCTCTCTCAAACAATAAAACATTAATATATTATATACATACATATATACATATATATATATTTGTTGTTGTTGTTGTTGTTAAGGACTCAAAATAAGGTGTATTTTTTGCTATTTTTTTTTGTTTGTTTGTTTTTTTAAAGATTTATTTTATTGATTTTTGACAGAGAGAAACAGAGAGAGACAGAGAGAAGGGGGAGGGCCCAGAACAGTCTTCATAGTTGACATTAGTTTTCCATATAGTTTCACTCCACAGGTGGGCACAAGGCTGTGTAGGGCAGGAACTGGGCCGGGAGCCTCCCACATAGGTCCCGGCAAGAACTGAACTGGGGGCACTCTCCAGTTCAGCATGTGGGTCCGCATGGGCTGGGACCGGGATTCGATCCTCGGTCCTCAGGGCTTCAAAGTGAGTGCTTTACCCACTGAGCCATCCCAGCTTTCCCGATATTTGTTTTGTTTGTGATTAATTTACCATGCTAGAAATTAAAGTTGAGGCATTTATAAAATATTTATTAACTCATTTTAAAATGATAAATCTATTATTATGTTACCATAAATATTTTCATGAAAAATAACCATGATTCCTCAAATAAAAATAATTTGGTAAAAAGTATCTGGCTGAACAGAAGATAGATTCTCAATTCTGCTTCTGCTTTCAACATGTTGTGATTCAGTTGCTTTGGCTGAAGTATATAAAGATAATCTTGTCTCCCACAGATAAAGAGAACTGGAAAAGGGGGAAATATTTTAATAGCCTTTCAGACTCTGTGATACTATACCAAAACTCACCAGGTAGTAGTTTTTTCAAGTTTAGATATTATATATTGTCAAATCTGAACCATAACAATAAAATTTATTTGACCACATTGCATTTTGAATAAACCCTTTAAGCATATAATTGTATAACATCATAAATTATTTGGAAAATATCAGTTCCCTTACTTATGCAGCACTTGCAAAAGTTAACACATGTCCTTACACAATAACAGAAAATCACATCTGTTAATAACATTACCAATATCATCAAAAAAACTTTTAAATATTTAGATACTCTCAAGTTCATGGTTGCAATGACAAATTTTCCAAAATTTCAGTTATTAGAATTTTGACTTGCAAGCTCAAATTTAATCAGCAGCACAAATACTGTCAATTTTTTCCTTGATAGGCCCCGTTCATTCATTTTTAAGAATATGTCCATGAAATATCCAAGTCTAAATTGTTGTAGTTCATCTCAGTCATTTGTTCGATGAAAAATAATGATCCATTAAAAAGGAACTAGTCCAGCAACAATGCCTTGAGTAAAACTATCGTTTTACTTTCAGTATACAGTACCTTCAAGCATGCAACGGAAGGACAAGGCATACTTCTATTTCATCACACAGAATACTAAAGAGACATGTACTCAAGAGTTGCAATTTAATAAATTCATAATTTTTATTAGTTTGTCAACTACATTTTTAGGTTAAATGCTCATTTTTTTCTTTTTTTTTTTTCTTTAAAGAGTGTGGCAGTAAAGAACATAATGGTGACTAGTACACCTGTTGTCACTACCTTGGTTGGTGCTGGGGAGCCAGCCGTTTTTCCTACCTTTGCTTTTGAATCATTGGAGCAAATGTCAGCACAGTGGAAAAAACGCAAATACCATCTTAGTAATATTATTAAAATAGTTTTGAATTCACAAATGCCCTACAAGTCTCTTGGAGACCTTTCAGAGTTCCATGGACCATACTTTAAGGGCCACCATTCTGACTGCCCCTTGTCCTTATGTATCAAAGAGCTCATTGGGACAAATGAACACACACACCCCATCCCACGCCATAATCCATGTGGATGACACTCTGTGCAGTACACAATCATTTTGTTCTTAGCAGAGTATCTTCAACTAACATGTAGAAAAAAATCATTGGGAAATACTGACATTTCAAGAAGACACCAGGAGATCTGAGTACTAATTAACCCTGGTTGTAAAAATCTACAATTCTGATCCCTTAATTTTTAGGAGTTCACTTTATGTGTAAAAGGTTGTGATTAAAGACATAGAAAGGCCCTTTTTAGAATGTTGATGTTATAACGACAAAATCAGATAAATGGTCCAGTATGATCTTACTCTACATAACTCAATCATCCCCAAACTTTATTCCATTGCCAGGTTGATGAACTTTCTTTCTGTATAAACTACAATACAAATTGAAGGGGAATGTCACAAAATTAAGTATTGCTGGGAGCTTAGCATACTAAAATTTTAATCAATTTATCAAGTTAATACAGGTGAGGTTTTGGGGGGATTTCCCCCCCCCCCCAGTTTCCTAAATCATGACAGTTAAACTCCAGAAAAGATTATCATTGATAACTTAACTATTCTTAACAGCTTTGAATCTACATTTCTTGGGTGGATTCTATCAATTTTAAGATAGCCCAGTTTTTGAATTTGAATGCATCTATACATTTGCTGAATTAACACATATTTATACTAATCATTGAATTTAGAATTTGAAGGGACTTTCTAGTTACTTTAGTAACAGAATGCAAATAAGTTGCCATTCTTATTTGCTCTCTTTATTGCAAAATCACTTATTAATCCATTTAACAAATATTTATTTAGTACTTACAACTTCTCAGGCATCACTCTAAGCTCCAGATACGTAACAATATATAAGACATCGTCCCTAGCCTAATTTATCACTACATATTTTTTCTACTGAAACAGATGTAGTCTCAGAATCTTCAAAACACTACAGCAAGGCAAATTCGCCACCCAGATCCAACTAAGTGTCTTTATTTTAGGCTTATAAAGAGTCTGAGATGATGCTAGATGCTATAGGAGATGGTAAAGAAGTAAATATAGTAGTTTCACAGAAAAACTAATTAAGGAAGATAATACAAACATATGTAAAACAATTAACATAAACAATATAAAATCTAATTTACAATATAAAATAACAAGTACAACAGACATCTAAATTTCAATATTGGTGGATGACGTCTAACAATATCTTCTTCGAGTTCCTCACCTACTATTTTCCTCGAATTCCATAAATCAGTAGTACCTTTGCAGTTAACGTTTTCTTTAATCATCTGTAAGAACACTGTTTGATACCATATGATACAGAAAACCTACACATGATATCCTGAGAAGCAAAGCAATCTCAGTACCTGTTTTCTCAGGCAAGTCAGCCTTTTTTAGAAGACAAACAGCTAGGCTGGGAGGCATCTCAGCATGGGGTGAGCTGTCTCACATGAGAATCCTATTCATGTGGGTCCTTTAGTACTCACCCGTACCTGTAAGTCAGCCAAGGAAGCAAATGTTCATGTTTTCTCAAAGGAAGATCAGATAAGAATAATTTTATCCAAAATAAAATCAGTTGGAGGAAATACACGAGGAACTAGACTAGCAGGGTTCAAACTCAAAAATAACTATTAAAATAAAATACTATGACTTTTACATAATCAAATTGAACCAATGCAGACTCATTGTTACACTTTTGAAAGTCACATTTACTAAATCTGTTTGACTATTTTGTACCTCTTCTAATTAATCTTAAAAGCTACACAATGTTATTTTCATTGAAGAGCTAATTATTTAATGAAAAAAGTGGCTTAATAATTTTAACATAAGACAAAGACCTTAAAAACAATATAAATCTCCCCTTTAAAACCTGATAACAACATTTTCATTATTACAAACTTCAATCTTCAAGGAGATCTCCTGAAAACACTTCCTTACTTATTTCCATTAGGTCTCTATTTGATTTTATGGGGGACAGTGTTACTAACCTAATCATTATTAATTATTAAAAAATTCTTTTCTCAGAAATTTTGTTCTTTACTTTAAGTACTATTGTATTATAGTGTCTTTGTATAAATACTTATAATTTGGCCTATCTTATAAAAGCCTATTTTTAAGACGTAGTAAATGAAAGACAGATGTTTAAAACATTGGGTCCATAATGAAGTTATAAAGCTTGCTGGCAGAGTAAATTCTGTGATTAAATTTACTCTGTTTATGCAATAAGGGCATTGACACAGCTGGAAATACACCAAAAATAACTGTCTTATGCTAATTAAAAATCAATAATAATTAGAAGCAGCATAGGTATAAGTTATGTTAATGTATCTAAAGGCTAAGTTAAGTGTTTATGCTTAAGACTTCAAATCAATCAAATATATTAAGAATCAATTTCTCTCCATTAATAAACCATTTATATTAGTGAAATAATTTATAATTTATTTGCTGTGACCTTTGACAATTACTGCCCCACTTTCCCTTGCCTAAAACACATAGCTTATCTCTGACAGAACTAAGTTTCTGAACATATTTGTACATCAAGATATAAACTTCTTTAGCTGATCCCTTATTTCCTCCACTGTCTAATATATTCATGGGAATAGTTATTGAAATTTTTGTGGAATCACGCATTTTAACTCAATGTTAAGTAAGAAGAGCAGGGTTTTTGTTTTATTTATTTTTTATTTTTCATTTTCGAATGGTTAATGAACTTTAAAGGTATATCCATCAGGAACATTTCAGATTGGGGCACCTGCACATAAAAAATGATGACTACGGGGATGCTGGGACAGCTCAACAGGTTGAGCACTTGGCTTACAACCATGAGGTCCAAGGATCGAATTCCAGCCCCGGCCTGTGCAAACCCATATGCTGAATTGTGGTGCAACTGGTAACTGCCAGATAGCAGTGAAGTTTCTCTCCTCCCATGCAGGAGGCCCTGAGTTCAGTCCCTGCCGAGTACGGCCCACATTAATCTGTGTAGAATGAAACCATGTCACAACTAATGATGTACAACGGTGGAGACTCCTCTGGGCTCTCCCCCTTCTGCCTCTCTTTCTATCACCTCTCAAACAATAAAATAAATCTTTTTAAAAAATTATGACTGAAGAGCAATATCCATATTTCTATTTATCTATGAAATACCTCTACCAATTTTTTAAGTAGAATATATGAGGCAAAGAAGGCTAATCAACACCCATTTTCCAGTCTTCCCTTCTTCCTTGGCTACAAAATCTGTTTTTTCAGGGCAGCAATACACTCAACTAAAAAACTGTGATGTGGCCATTTGATTAAAAGTCAGCCTTGAAATGGAACCCAAGATAGGACATCTTGAATTGCTCCTTACAAAAAGGTACTCGATTAAGAGGTTTGTCCATATAGTCTTGTCCCTCACCTCCACCTCTTTACTGCTGCCTAGAAACTAAACATGATAGGTAGAGCTATAAAAGCTACAAAGGGCCATAATGGGTCTCTGGCGATAAAGCTACATGCCAGTTTGGTGGAGCAGAAAATAAAACAACTAGATCCCTGATGTCTACAGAACTGCCATATCCTACCTTGATTACCTTTCTCTGGACTTCTTTATATGAAAGAGAAATATAAACTTCAATTTTTGTACCATTTCTTTGAGTTTCTGGTAATTTCAAATGCAATTCCTAAATGATAGAAAGTATATATGTAGAATATGAGAAAATAAACATGCACACTATGCCCTTAATGCCTGATAATTGGGTGACCCCAGCACTTCCATCACATAAGAATTTATAAGCCTAACATATCTTTGATCTATGTGGACACCAAAAGTCACCCTGAATAAAATCTTCCTTAGCTCTTAGTGAATATTTGAGTGTTTGTTGTTGTTGTTGTTGTTGTTGTTGTTAAACATAAAGTAAAGATACACCATTGCTCTGTATTAAGAGTTGTAGAATTCTTTGTGTAGCAAGGAGTATTTCAATTCCTTGGAGTTTAAAAAGCTGGTCTAACCACAGAGCTAAACATATCTTCAGATGGACTGAGCAATTTCTGAAGAGCAGAAACCCTCAATTCCATTCTCTTTTAAATTCAACAGTATATTTCATGAACAGGGATGATCCTGAGAGCAAAGAACACAAAGACACTAAAAAGAAAGAGAAAAAGTATCAGAGGTAGGTCTTACATGATGAAGTTGTTAGAAAGAGTACTGCTTTAGGGGAAACAAGGACCTATTCCAGCAGGAGAAGCAAATACACCAGTTAACAACTGTCCCTGGAATGTATGTAAACAATTTTCAGGAGTTACATGGAGTCACAGGTACAGAATAACAGCAATAGAAAACATGATGAGTAAATTTTCTAAGCATGAGATGACAATACTTATACACAAAAATATAAAGTACCCATCTTTCTTCCTAATTGGGCCCTTCCTATATTTCCTGTCTCAATAAAAAATACCCGAATCCATCCAATTGGCCAGGTCACACAATATGTAAATATCTGTCACTATTCCTTCTTTCTGTCCCTCAAATCTGTTTGATCTATGCTTTTGTAAAAGTCTTTAAAGTTTCCCCTGTTTTCCAGCCCTCTGCCTCTGTCTTACATACATGTCTCCATTAGGATTCTATCTGTTGTAGTACGCCTGCCTTTTGACTAGATTTTCAACTCCGGACACCTATTCTCCACACCAACAGAGGGAATTTCCTTAAGTGAAAAATCCCACTTTACAAATGAGGAAATTGAGGCTTCAGATGATTAATTAATGTGTTAAAGTTCATAGAGTGACTTTGTTGTAGAAACAGGCTCAGAACTTAAATGAACTTCAGAGCCTACTCTTTTAATCTCTCTTATCAAACCATAAAGTTTCCCTCAGATAACCAAAGTAGATAATGAGATTATCTTGAAAACCAATGCTTAAACCTGCCATACACTCTATAACTGTTTCTTAAATATTATATTTCCTCAATTCTATGAAAGCAACTTCAATCTACTATGATTCCCCTTTTGAAAGAAGAAACTGTACCTCACTAAACACACATATATGCATTATAAGATAAATAGCAATATGTGTAAGAATATTCACTTTAGAATAACACAAAATGTGGTTGTTGCCAATAGTGTCTACGATACTGCAGGTACAATAATATGTTTGTGTACAGAAGCTAGACTGTCTGGAGGTATTCAAGTATATCTTAGGTCACAGAGAAAATAAACAGCAGCCTAAACAGCTTTTAATCAAATAGGACACTAGCTGACAAACAGATATAATTTTTTTTTTAAATCTCATCCTAACTTAATAAAGGATAGCAAAATGAGCCTGGTTTCACCACAACATGAAGGTTCATCACAAATTCAAGTATTAGCTATAGGTACATAGCAATTGTTCAAACAAAAGTTCAGGAAAATATCAGTTATTCTTTCTTAATTCATACTCATACAGAAATATAATATTAACACAATTAATATACTAGAATCTTACAGAGATCCAAGATGGCAGAGTAGGTAAACACTGTAGCTGCTTTGACCCATGAACACATTACAATTACAACTAAATTACTAAACAACCAACCTGGAGAACCATCTGAAGTCTAGTTGAACAGACGTTGTATAACTGAGGAGGCCACATTGAGACTGACAGGAGGAGTGCAGATACAAAAGGAACCAAATCTCCTGTGGAACTTCATGAAAACTTCACCAGAGAGATAGCAAGCAGGACATAGAAACCGTAAAAAAAAACAAACAAAAAAAAAAAGATCGGAAATGAAGAATACAATAACTGAAAATTCAGAAAGTAACTGAAGGCATCATCAGCAGAACAGAGGGAGCAGAAGAACAAATCAGTGAATTGGAAGACAAGGTAGCAGAAAATATCCAGTCAGAACAGCAAAAAGAAAAATAAATCCCCAAAATGAGGGTAGTTTAAACGGCCTCTGAGACAACATCAAGCGTAATAACCTTCACATTCTAAGAGTACCCGAAGGAAAAGAGAGAAAGCAAGGAATTAAGAATATATTTGGGGAAGCCGGGATGGCTCAGTGGGTTAAGTGCTTGCTTTGCAGCGCCGGGGACCAGGGATCGAATCCCGGCCCCGGCCCGTGCAGAACCTGAACTGGGAGCTCCCCCAGTTCAGTTCTCTCTCTGTCTCTGTATCTCTCTCTCTGTCAAAAAGAAAAATAAATAAATAAATATATATTTAAAATTGGATGGTGACTTAAAAAAAAAAAAAGAATATATTTGAAGAAATAATGACTAAAAACTTTCTTAATTTAGCAAATAAAACAGACATCTAAGCCCAGGATGCACAGAGTACCAAACAAGATAAACCCAAATAGGGCCATGCCAAGACACATTATAATTAAAATGGTGATGGTTCAAGACAAAGAGAGTACCTTAAAAGCAGCAAGAGAAAAGCAAGTAGTTACTTATAAGGGAGTTCCCATAAGACTTTCAGCTGATTTCTCTACAGAGACTTTGCAGGCCAGAAGGAGTGGCAGAAAATAAATATTCAATGTGATGAAAAGCAAGAAACTACAGCCAAGATTACTCTAATTAGCAAGGCTATCATTCAAAATCGAAGGACAAATAAATAGCTTTCCAGACCAAAAAAAACCCAAAAAAGGCTAAAGGTCATCACCACCAAACCAGTATTACAAGGAATGTGAAAGGGACTACTTTAAAATGAAAGCGGGGGAGCAAAATTATAAATAAAAAGGCCAATAGCTACATATCAACAATTACCTTCCAGTTAAATGGATTAAATGCCCCAATCAAAAGACATGGAGGGCATTACACTGAGTGGAGTATCAAACAGAGGAAGACAGATGCAAGTTGACTCTGCTTATAGATAAAATCCAAAGAAGAAAATAAACAAGAGAAACAGGATGATTCATAGATACAGAAAACATTTGGTTTGTTGCCAGATGGGAGGAGGGTTGGGGGAGGGGGTGAAATAAGGGGAAGTTCAGTTTGATGGTTACAAAATAATAGTTATAGGAATGTAGGGTATAACATGAAAATATAGTCAATAATTTTGCAATAACTATGGGTGGCCTCAGATGGGTACTACGCTTGTTGAAGTAATGGGAGGGTGGAAGGGGTGGGTGAAAAGGGGAAAGGGATCAAGAAGTACAATTCATAGTCACAAAATAGTCACAGGGATGTAAAGTGCAGCACAGGGCATACCATCAATAACATTGTAATAACTGTATATGGTGTCAGATGGGAACCAGATGTATTGGAGTAAGAATTTTGTAAGTTATATAAATGTCTCATCACTGTGCTATACACCTGAAACCAATATAATATTGTATGTCAAATGTAGTTGAAAAACAAAATAAAAAGAAAGAAAAAAGTACTTTAAAACTAAAAGTTCTTATGGTACAAAAAATTCTGTATTGTTTTTGCTTTAGATTTTGTATTTTAAAATTTGTATGTACTTATACAAGTGATTACTCAATAAAAATAGTCTCTTTATATGAATCTTTAATATATATATATATATATTGGAATCTTAAAATGAATATATGCATGCTTGTAATATGTATGTACATATGTATGTATGTATGTGTGTGTGTGTATGTATATGAGATCTGTGAAAGTACCCAGTCGGGAAAGCCGGGATGGCTCAGCGGGTTAAGCGCTCGCTTTGAAGCCCCGAGGACCGAGGATTGAATTCCAGCTCCAGCCCAAGTGGACCCACATGCTGAACTGGGGTGTGCTTCCCGAATGCGGTGAGGCCCCCAGTTCAGTTAAAAAATAATAATAATAATA
This sequence comes from Craseonycteris thonglongyai, assembly GCA_004027555.1. Taxonomy (NCBI): domain Eukaryota; kingdom Metazoa; phylum Chordata; class Mammalia; order Chiroptera; family Craseonycteridae; genus Craseonycteris; species Craseonycteris thonglongyai. The sequence continues at coordinate 11,554 of PVKE010031771.1, forward strand.
ATAATAAAGAAAAGAAAGTACCCAGTCATGTAATATGAAAAATAGAGGCAGTTATGGCTGGATTTTTTCCAGAGAGACATCATATTTGTCCTTCCCCAAAAGCTAATATTATACTGAAGTTGGCTTCATGGAACTGATGAAATTTGGTATTTAAGATACCATTTGTGGAGTATACAGCAATATAATGAAGTGTAATGAGGAAAAAAAAAAGCATGTGGTCCACATTAGTCTCTTCCTCCTTCTTTTGGTTTCTCTTTATTACATTTTTTGACAAAATAAGAAAAGTTTATTTTTAAATATTCAGTGTTCTGTCAGTACCTTTTTGAAGAGCAGATTAACTTTTCCATGCCATTCCAAAGTTGAAAATTTATTTGCTCAGATTTTTTTATTATGAAATATTTCAGTAAGGCCAAAAGGACAGAGGACATATAATGAATATCTATATAGATACGACCAAGACTAAGAAAGCAAACATTACAGATACAATTCACATGCAGCCACTCCCCATCTCTTATGTCCTCCTCCACCTCATTTTATAGGTAATCACTATGCTGATTTTGCTGTTTATTATTGTCAAGCATATTTTAATGTATTCATGTGTATGTGTAGATGTGTGCATGTTATATACATATGTATGTTTATACATGCATGTATATATGTGTTTGTGTGTGTGCATGTGAGTGTGTACATATGTGTGTGTGTATCCATAGTCATATGTACAGTACTACTTTGTGATATTTTAAAACATTTTCTATAAATATTATAAATTTATGTGTCCTTCAATAGCTCACTTCTTTAGATCAATATTTATATTTTAATGATTAGTCCATGTTGATAAACACAGTTCAAATTTATTCATGTGACTGCATTCATTTTAATTGAATAACTAACTATACAGTTATTTATGTACATAGTTATTTGTTCTACTATAGATAAACATTTAGATTATTTCACTTTTTTCTATTAAAATGTGACAACAAAGATTCATGTTTCTTCTCATGGAATTTTGATCACTCTCACTCTTCTCTGAATCATTCTATAAGGTAACTGAAGCTTAAAAGTGAAGCTTCTGGGGAAGCCAGGATGGCTCAGTGGGTTGAGTGCTCACTTTGCAGCGCCAGGGACCAGGGATCGAGTCCCGACCCCGGCCCGTGCGGAACCATATGCTGAACTGGGAGCTCCCCCAGTTCAGTTCTCTCTCTGTCTCTGTCTCTGTATCTCTCTCTCTCTCTGTCAAAAAACAATAAAAATAAATAAATAAATATTAAAAAAAAAAAGTGAAGCTTCTTTTTATATCCAGAAGTACATGCTACTTACAATTCAGGGAGAGAGGTTATTGAAATATTAAACTTAATTGTGATATATCATGGAAGCTTAGCAACAAAGTAATCAAATGTTGACTAAAGAGACTTTACTGGTCAGGAAAATATTGTAGCATCTGAGGATTCCAGTTTAGCAGACAAGGATATCCAATTTTTATAGGATGGATTCTCAAGTACAGAGTGCCATCAAATTCAATAGAGAATCATCAAACTGAAGGTTTCTCCTAAAAATAAATTGCACCACTGAGCCATTATTTTCAAACAAACTATTATATTATTGGAGAAAATTTCATAATTATTTTGGTAATATATTCAGAACAAGAATTTTCTAAGGTATCTGAAATCACATTTTAAAGAATTACCTATTTTAAAAGAAAGGCATACATTACACTACCAAGTTTTTTAAAGTCAAAAAGAACTGGCTTCCGATCCTAAATGTCCTACATTCCAAGTTGTGTGATCTTAGGCATAATTACTTAACCTCCCTGAATTTCCATTTTTTCATCTTTAAAATAGGAATAATAAAAACCACTTCACAGAAACCCTATAAGGGTTAAATGAGATTGCTGTCATATATATTTATAAACATCCATGGTATAATGATGACCCAGTTACCATTAATTTTAAAATGAGAAAGTAAATGGTTTTAGGGAAGCTGAAGGATACCAATTGCATTTTAACATATTATGGCTCCGATGTAATAGACATTTATGAACAAGATAAAAAGAAAATAACCAGGAAACAAAGGAGGGAGATGAGAAAGAAGAAAAACCAGGTAAAGGAAGATGGTAACAGGATTCAGTTGCAGGACAGAAAAAGGGAAATAGAGGCTTGATAGACTGCATGGCTTCTGGATGGATGGATGGATGGATGGATGGATGGATGGATGGATGGATGGATGGATGGATGGATGGATGGATGGATGAACGGATAGACGAATGGAAGGACAGACGGGCGATTCTTTTCCAGCTACCAGGTCACCCCAGGTCAACCCGTTTGTTGAACTGCCCAACATATAGAAATAAATATCCTTATAGTAAGGTTGGGACAGAAGCATAGAAAACAGATGGCCCATCTTTGTGTTCTACATGCTATATGGTGTTTGTAAACCAATGTTTGATCTAAAGTATGCATTAGGCATCCAAAGGCATCAATTAGCACCACTGACAATACACAGTTAATAAACAGAAACATATATATGTACATATCACAGAAAATATTTTATTAAATTCTAACCCAAATTGAAATAGTTGATTCTCAACCTCTAAGCAAGCTATATTCAGTTTGGATTATTAAGAAATTGAAATCATGTTAGCAAGACCTCACATTTCTTTTCTACTAGAGAGAACATGCAGTATGAAAGCACCTTTAATCTGACCACAAAACCAGCTCCCTAGTTAAGAACACATGGTTTCATTAGATGTACTTTAAGATCATACTGTACTTTGGAAGCTGTACCAATCTACTTTAGACTGAAAAAAACTACAAGAAAAACTATCATTCTAAATTACTGTCTTTTTTTGCCAACAATAATTTAAAAGATTACAAGTGGAATATTAATGAGTGGTTCAAAACACTATACTCATGGTATGTTGGCTAATTTAAAACAAATAAACAAAAAAATGACACATTCAAAGAACTATGAGTTACTTCAGTAGACAGTGTGTTCTAGGTCACCATGCTTTCCTTCTCTACTATTGTCAAGTTCAACTTGCCAACAAATCTCTGACAATAAACACAGAAATAAATTTCAAGGGTAGTAAGCTACACTATAACTGCAATTAATGATATATTAATTTACTCATGAAGTTAAAGCCAATATAAAGAGAAATGGAAAAGAGACTCTTTCATAAAATTTATTTTACATGTTGAAAAAAGACAAATATTTACCTGGGAAATTAACATATGAAATCATATATGAAATTATGTTCCAACCATGCACTGTGTGTCTTAATCATCTATATAGTAAAGCAAAAAACAGGAAAAAAATTAAAATAAAAATGATTGAAAAAGGGAGGAATAATATGGATAACCTATTGAGAATTCTTAAGACTGCTAATTAGTACAGATACTGACTGATACATACTTTTCCAAGTAATAATACAAGAACCATCTGCCCATTAACTAAAAGATATAATTTGCTTTCAGTGTTCTAAGGCTGGGCTATAAAACAAAACCCCAGTGAATTGTAGTATAAGTCTTACCAGATACACCAATGTATCAACAAAGGGCAGAGTGACCCAAGGAAAAAAAAAATCCAGTATTATTTTTAAGCAAAATAGTTTGCCTTGAGTTAAAGAGGAAACATAAATTACTTCATAGTGGCCAAATACATAACATTTGATTATAAATGATGTCTTTGTATAAACTTTTATATATGGGTTCCTTCCCCACACGCATATATACATACAAAAACTATTTTTATGCAGACTAAGCTCTCCTTCTTTACATCATTCCAGGTAACCATTACTGTGCAAGTACGGAGTTCTAATGATATCTATAACTTCCTTTCCTTCTTTAAATACCAAAGCTTTCTAGCATAGCAACAACTGTGAATCTCTCAACTGAGGAGTTTTAAAATAGAGATGATAGCAAAGGATGCCAGTTACATAGACTCATTTCTCCCCTGAATGGAAGTTCTAGTTACAGAAACAGGGACCCAAATGGAACACTCACTCTCTGCTGACCGGCAGCTCCTTGCCAATTTTCCTGCTAAGGTTATGAGCAGGTATGTGACAGAGGGGATGAAGCTGTGTGCTAAAGATATAAAGGAGAAGCAAAGTGTAAGTTGGTTTGGAATGGAAGAAAATGATAAAACCAATAGAGGGGCTAAATTTTGAAGAAGTTAAAAGATTTTTTTTTTTTTAGCAGCTTCTAAAATGATTTAAGGTATAGAATTATTTCTGTACATTTTAAGATTCTGGTACCTTCAGTACAAATCCCAAATAAAAAGAGACTCCCCCTTACCACTGATTTCATTGACGGGCCTCTATACATGGGAAGTCATTGTTCCTGAACTCATTTTTTTTTTTACAGATAGACCCAAGTTGGGAAGGTTCTTGCCATTTGACCAGTACAGGCCTGTATCTATAATCACTTATGACAAAGAGCATAATTTCTCTATTTGGCAATGCTTCCTTAAAAGATGGACTTTGGCCAGATCTGAGTGTAATTCATAACCCTATCACTTATTAGTTAAGTGAAGTTGATGAAGCTACTTTAAGTTTTGGGGTCTCAGTTTCTTTATCATAAAAAGGGAAATCAGAGTAAGTCATTCAGAGGTCTGTTACAAGGATTAAATGAAATCATATAAAGTTCTTGGTCAAATGCCATATATATCTACAAACCCTTGATAAGTGGTGGCTCTTATTTATGCATAATTTCTTACTCACACAGAATCATATTCTTATTAGGTCTACTCTAACACAAGCAATACACGTAGCCTCCTGTCTACAGCAATTTCAAGAAATATGCCAAGTTAAATCCAGCAACACTCTAACAGGTTCCAATGCTTAAATTTCATTTAACAAGAAATATGAACTGTTATTCTGCAGAGATAAAATTTTAAATGCAATACAACTTAAGAGGTAACACAAAGATTTAAATTTGTACCACAGGAATACAAGATAAAGGTGACTTCACAAAAGAGGGCAAGGGGAATAATAATTCAGGAAAAGTACTGAAGTACTTGTTTAATACATTCCTTATGAATCATAGCATTGACAGTTAAACAAATTAAACCATAAAAATGTGGAAAAATATTTTTCCTATTTCTGAATAGAAAACAGTTTTCCAAGTTTCAAAGGGGATGGGGAAAATATTGATTAGATTCAATAAAGATATTTCAAAATGTACATAAGTTTCAATACATATTAAAACAAACTTAAAAAGCAATCAAGTTTGTGAAAACTGTTGCAACTAATAAAACTTTAAAGACTTAAGATCCTTTGATTAAAAAAAATAAAACTCTTCTAAACCAATAAGAGAAATATATTTCTGAAAAAAGTACATAAATAGATCAATGATAAGGAATAAAATATTAATAACTAATAATTCCCTCAGATTCAAGTTCACTAGTAATTAAAATGTAAATTAAATAAAAAATCACTTTTTTCTATCATATTAGGAAAGATTTAATAATAATCAAACTCAGCAGGGAAGAGTTTGAAAAGACAGAGGATATATATTTAAAGTACAAAATAGCAATCCAATGAAAAATGTTCACTAAGGGATAATCAGACTTTCTTCATTGATTGGGGAGGTGAATACAGATGACCACTTTGATTTCGATATGAGGGAGGAGGAAATAGGATGGTACAGAAATCATAGGCTAAGAACAACTTTCAACTATTTGTTCAAAAACTATTTCATCTTTAGGTATACAAGTAATTTTTTCCAGCAGCCTTGATATTAACAAGAATGAAAGGCACCAAAGAGCCCCAATTTTGGAGGGAGTAACTGGGACAGAAATAAAGGAGCCATGTTGTACTAGAAGATGATATGTACAAAACAAGCTTATTTTGCTCCTCCCTGCTCATTTAATTGTGTATGTTTTTAAGCAAATTCTAGATAAAAGTCAATGTAATCTGGAAAAGCACATTTGGGTACTTTGATTTTTGGTTTAATAAAAAGTTTTAGGAGGGGGTGACAAGAATTGTGAGACCTGGTATGAAAAAGCACTACATTTCTTATTGCTGAACATTGCTATGGTCACCTTTGAAGTATTCCCCTTGGGAAACTATGCTCCGATGCCACTGCCTAGTCCACCATTTAAAGTAATTTTGGAGTTCTTTTTCTGGACTGGCCATCAGATCCATTGTCTTATTGCTTTTGATGTCCTGAATGTCATCAAAATGTCTTCCTTTCAATATTCCCTTTATTTTGGGGTAAAAAAATAAGTCGGTAGGGGCCAGATCAGGTGAGTTTGGAGGGTGTTCCAATATAGTTATTTGTTCACTGGCTACAAACTCCCTCGTAGCCAGTGTCGTGTAAGCTGGTGTATTGTCATGATGCAAGAACTATGAGTTGTTGGCGAAAAGTTCAGGTCATTTTTGTCAAACTTTTTCACACAGCCTTTTTAGTATTTCCAAATGGTCAACTTGGTTGACTGTTCAGTTGGTACAAATTCATAATGAACAATACCACTAATACCAAAAAAGGTGAGCAACATCGTTTTGACTCTTGATTTGGGCCGACAGAACTCTATTTATTGTAAAGAATTGGCTGACTTTCATTGTGAACTTTGTTGTTTTATTTCAGGGTCACATTGGTACACCCATGTCTCATCATCAGTGATTTCACGGCCCAAAACATCATCTTGTCTCTCCAAAAGATCTTGGCAGACTTCAACTCTCCTTCATTTTTGTTTATCAGTCAGCTCCTTCAGGACCATTTTGAACACACCATTCTCATGCCAAGAGTTTCATTTAAGATTTTATTGTTTCTCTATCAATGTTTACTTGGTCTGCTAAGTAAATTCTCACAGCTGACAATTTCAATGCATAATTTTGATGTATTTTTACAATTTTTTTGTCAGGTCTGCTGCTTACGGGCTGTCCTGACCTCTCCATTAGTGAGGTTTTCTCTCCCCTCAGAAAAACGTTTAATCCATTTATACACTGCCATTTTCTTCATGGCATTATCACTGTAAACTTGGACTAACATGTCCCCACTTTCATTCGCATTCTTACCAAGTTTAACAAGAAATTTAATGTTTGTTCATTGCTCTAATTCAAGCGCTGACAGTCTCAAAAACAGGCAACAATAATAATGAACACTACTAAGCAAGATACTGCCATATGTCAACAAGAAGAGAACTATGAGACACTGATATACCAAGGTTATGAAACCTTACCAAGTTGCTGGTACAGTGCTGCCAACATAGCACACAATGACAAGTTGGTGAACTTAATTATTAGATCGTATATATGTGTATCATATATATCATATATGTCATATATAAAGGAGGTGGCAAGAACAC
>PVKE010031772.1:0-18853 GCA_004027555.1 Craseonycteris thonglongyai
TTGAGTGTGTCCATAATGCTGGTGCCCTCTCCCACCTCCCCTCCCTCTCTCCCTCCCCCCTCCTCCCCTTCCCTCAGGCAATCACCTAGCTATTGAGTGTGTCCATAGGTCTCTGTGTCTTTGTAACTTTCAGTTTTATATTCCACCTATAAGTGAGGTCTAGCCCAGTCTTAATGAGTGACACCAGCACTTAAGGTCCCACTGGACATTTATTTCCCTTGAAAATTATGGGCTGAAAACTGGCTGCCAGTTACTTTCCCACCCCTGTTTGGCTCCAAAGCAGGATGTATCTTGTTAGAAGGAGATGGGAAGATAAAGATAATTTCTCAATCTTGTCTGGGAAAGGCAAGACGCCACTACTTGTCAGTACAAACCTGGGCAAATTGGCACAGGCCTGTAAGTTTGATTCCTCTCGTTAGAAAACAAATACTCCCGCACACATGGAATGATCCCAGTTGTTTATTTCTAGGTGCAAGTTACCCTCACTTTGAGTAGTTATTCTTTTTTAAAGTGGGCACTAAGTATTTTGGCTTAACAATAAATCTGCAATTTCAAGCTGGGCTGCTTTTCAGGCTGGGGAACTTCATATGTTGTGATACTGGTATAAACTCTTGGTGAAATGCTAGGCTTAATTGCACTGTAATTATTTGTGCAATTATGTATTTAATATATGTCTCCCATAAATATGATAGTAGGGACTATACCAGTATTATTCATTGTTGCATCTCCTATGCCTGCCACATATTATAGGTATAGAATAAATGTTTGTTGAATTAAAAATACATATATTTCATGAGTTTATAATGATAGTTGCAATTTAAAGTAACATTATTGTTTTGTTTTACCTGTCTTCTTAACTTGGAATTTTGGGTGCCTAATAACATTAATTTTTACTTATTTGTTTTATTTTATAATGTACAAAAGTATATTTCTATAATATTTTAAAATATACAACAATACAAGAACATCAATATTACTAACAATAAACTTACTGAATGCAGTTCAAAATATCTTTACAGTTTTGTCCTTAGAGCTTGCGTAGAAAATGTTACAGTAGTCTACGTTCCAAAGTTACTATAAGTCTTGATGTGATTATATTTTATATTCAGTTCTGTATGTTTGTTTCTATTTGTATTCAATGTTAGTTTTGTTTTTTCTTATTGAATCAATTTTATTTTTTGAATATGTAAATTATGATTCAGAAATCAAAACTATAAAAAAAGGAAAGTCAGAGAGGTCTTGCTTCTACTCTTATTCCCTATGTCCATCTATCTATCCTCTATAAGTAACATTCCCATTTTCAAAAATGTGTTTATTCTTCCTATTTTTCACAAAAATAAATATATTGTATATACAGAATAAGTATATGCATATATGTCTTCAAGCTTTTCCTATTACAAATAATTTCACAATGCAGAGCATAGTGCATATCATTTTGCATTTGTGGAGGTGTATCTTCAGCTAGATCTCTAGAAGGATCACTGTATCAAAGGGAAAATGCACACATAATTTTGTTAAATATTGCCACATTTTCCCTCCATAGGGGTTTTACCATTCTGCAATCCCACTGGCAATGTGTAAGAATACCTGTTTCTCTCCTTGGCTTGCCAAGAGAGTGTGTTATCGTTTGTAGACTTCTGATGGTCAAGAACTGGGAAGGGTATGAGATTTTACCCTCCTTGCCTGCTAACAAGTCAGACTGGTTTTGTGGGTGCCACCAAAAAAACATTAGACTTTTAGGTCAGAGACAAGAGAATCTATCATTTATAGTATAGAAAGAGCCTGAACTTCGTGTTGACACCCATTTATCTTGCCTCCCCACCCAGGTCCTATGGGGATGATGAGTGACCCAGGTGGATGCCTTGCCCAGGTGGGTTTGTGTCATAGCAGAGGACCAAGATTGGGAAACCCCTAGTTCTTATAAGGGGCCTCTAAAAAACCTGTCCAACTTTTTTAGTATTGTTTTTTTTGTTTCTTTGTTTTGTTTTGTTTTGTTTTATTGTTTTTGACAGAGAGAGAGAGATACAGAGACAGAGAGAAAGGGGAGGGCCCAGAACAGTCCCCATAATTGCACATCATTGGTTTTTCCACATAGTTTCATTCCACAGGTGGGCGCAGGACTGCACAGGGCAGGAACTGGGCCTGGGTCTCACCCTGGTGAGAACGCAGTTCAGCATATGGGTCCACACGGGCCAGGGCCAGGATTAGATCCTCGGTCCCCAGGTCTGCAAAGTGAGTGCTTAACCCACTGAGCCATCCGGGCTTCCCACTGTCCAACTTTTACCCTAAAGGAAAATAATATCTTTATATATCCTGGTCAGATAATAAATCTGCTCTCTGTCTCTGAGGGAGACACTATATTTGTCCTCCCAGTATGTTTGCTATACAAACATTCTTGAAAAAATAGTTGAGAACAAACGCTGTCACAAGATGTATAGGAACACCCTAGAGATTGGCACCCAACACTGCCAATCTGATAAGTGAAAAACAGTATTTCAACATATTTTAATTTGCGTTTCTTTTATAAGGAATGATGCTGAGTGTTTTTCAAATGTTTCACAGGTATTTGCCTTTCATCTTCTGTGAACCATTTATTAATAATTTCTGGCCATTTTCCTACTGGGCTTTTGTTCTTCTTTCTTTTTTTAACAGGTTTATTATGATATTTATATCTCATAGTTTACTCATTTAAAGTGTATAATTCAATGATATTTAGTATATTTATATTTAGTTGTGCAACCATCACCACAATATAATTTGGGAACATTTTTAATAACCCCAAAAGAAACCTCATACCCGTCAGCCTGCATCCCTCATTCTCAACCCCCTCCCATATCCAGCCCTGCTGTCAGTGACTGCTAATCTCTGTCTCTATAGATTTGCCTATTCTGGCTATTTTGTATAAATATTATATACATAATAAACGATCTTTTGTGGCTGGCTTTTTTTACTTAGCATAATGTTTTGGAGGTTCATTCATGTTCTAGCATTTATCAATACTCTATTTTCTGAGTTATGTATCTATAATAAAAATTAGTTATATTATGTACTTTAAGCTGCAAATATTTTCTCCCAGTTTTTCATTTGTCATATTTTAACTTTGTTTATGATGTTTTAGCTAAGCAAAAGTTTATATATACATATATATGTATATATATACACACACACATACACACAGATGTAGATATGTATTTTAATGTATTAACTTTCTTTATGGCTTCTGGAATTTGAATTATAAATAGAAAGTCTCTCCTCATATTCAGGTTATAAAGAAATGGACATAATGTTTTCTCCTTGAACTTATGTTTTCCCTCTTTTACATTTAAATAACTGATCTATTTGGAGTATATTTTAATGTAAAGTAAGGGACATAAATCTGAATACATATTTTTTCCACATGACTCTCCACTTGAGCTGACACCATTTTTAAAAGTTAATCAGATTTTTCCTCAATGATTTAAGATGCTACCTTTATCATGTACTAAATCTCCATATGTACTTGAAACTGTTTCCATTGATCTGTCTGTCTAGCCAAGTATCAACACCATACTCTTTTAATTATAGGGTCTTCATAGTAATTTTTAATATGTGGTAAAGCCAGTCCTTTCTTATTACTCTTCCTTTTAAAGACATTCATAGATACTCTTGCTTATTTATATTTTTATATCAAGTTCAGGATCCAGTGACAAGAAAAATTTCACTGGAATTTTTTTTGGAATTATATTAAAATTATATGTTAATGAGAAGACTTGACACATTTATGATATTGATTGGTCTTGTCAAAAAATAAGGACTATGTTTCTACTTTTGTTTAATCTTACTTTTGTGATTTTTTTCAAGACTGTTTCAGGGAAAGCTGGGATGGCTCAGCGGGTTAAGAACTCGCTTTGAAGCCCCAGGGATAAAGGATTGAATCTCAACCCTGGCCCATGCGGATCCATATGCTGAACTGGGATGTGCTTTCTATGTGAGATGCCCCAGCCCAGTTCCCACCCTGTGCAGATCCCACCCACTTGTGTGGAATGAAACCATGTTGAAAACTGATGATGTACAACTATGGAGTCTGCTCTGGGCCCTCCCCCTTCTCTCTCTCTCTCTCTCTCTCTCTCTCAAAATCAATAAAATAAATCTTAAAAAAAAAAAAGACTATTTCAAAATTTTCTTCATGTAGGCTTTGCAAATAATCTTTAAAGCACAGCGATCTATCTTTTTTGTGACCAGGCCAGTTGAGTATGACCAATGAATTCACAACTCTTCTCTTTGAGGAGGTAAAGAAGTAGCTGACAGAGAGGTAGACAGAAGAGCATACGTTTGCCTGATTTTTTGTTCTCTTAATTCCACTGAGGGTTTTGCATATATTTATGTTGCCAACTATACTAATATATACTACTCATTGAAACATTGTCATTAGTAAGCTATTTTATTTATTTATTTAATTGTTTTTGAGACACGAGAGAGAAAGAGAGAGAAAGAGAGAAGGGAGGAGGGCCCAGAGCAGTCTCCATAGTTGTACATCATTAATTGTGACATAGTTTCATTCCACACAGGTGGATGTGGGGCCACGCAGGACAGAAACCAAACTGGGGCCTTCTGCATGGGAGGCAAGAACCTTTACCACCATCCCAGTGGTCACCAGCTGCACCACAGTTCAGTATATGGGCTTGCATGGACTAGAGCAGGGATTCGATCCCTGGACCTCACTGTTGCAAGGCAAGTACTCAATCTGTTGAGCTATCCCAGCATCCCCTTTAGTAAGTTTTATTGGACAATATGACTGAGCATAATGAGAAATGGGAAATAGACTACAGAATGAATTTTGGGAACTAGTGTATAACAAGACTTCGGAATTACTTTTTACTCAGTTCAGAGACTTCTGAAGGGACACCTCATCTGCCCAATGAGTTGATTACAGTAGTCAGAGGTATCCCAAGGTTTGAACCTTTCCTAGTACCCTATTCCCCCTTTATAATGTACCAAGACATCCATACAATGAGGTTCTAAGTACCTATAAAAAGGAATGAGGAAAATCTCTATATGCAATATTTGAGTAATTGCCAGGATATATTGCTGAGGGAGAAAAAAAATCAAGGTAGAGAAAAGTATATACAATTTGCTAGCATTTATCTAAGAAAGGACTATAGATATAGGTATATAGATATGCTTATGTTACAAACAAACAATACAGAGAGTCCACAGTCCTTGGCTCTATCTTCCCTCCAGCCTACCTTGCTTATACTCAGACCTGTAGCTCCACTCCACCATGTGTATCATTTGGGCTGTTTGGGGGAGTGATGATTGTCTCCCGGATCAGTATCTGAGTGCTATGAAGATTGCACAGGACATCCAGGTGCATTTTGTTTCAGAATGTCAATGGATACAGCTTTGGATCTCACTGGCTGGCGGTGGTTGACAAGCTGCTTGGAATGCAGCCAATTTGTGCAAAGAAATAGCCTTATTTTTCAGTGGCTTTGTTACAATGGTAAACTCTATAATCATAAGGAGATGCAACACCATTTTGAATTTGACTACTAGGCCAAAGTAGCTGATGAGATCATCCTTAATTTTTAGGACAAAGGAGGAGCTGAGAAAACAATTTGTATGTTAGATGGGGTGTTTCCATTTATTTTATTGGATGCTGCCAATAAGAACGTATTTCTGAGCAGAGACAACTCTAGAGTCAGCTCTTTGTTTAAGGACATGCTAGAAGGTAAATTTGGGGCTGTGTTCAGAAGCTAAAGGTCTCATTAACTGAAGTATGCCCCAACTCCTTTTTGAAAATGTAGATTTTTCTTTTGGGACAATGGGAAGTTTTGGATTTCAAACAAAAAGGCAAAGTTGCATCAGTGGAAATGGTCAAATATCACCGTAGAGATGAACCTCTGCATGCTCTCTGAAACAAGATAGAACTATTCCCGGGTTTTACAGTAGAAACTGTGGTGAGAAAGTGAGGAGAACTGGAGATAGCCAGTGTGAACAACTGCTGTATAGGAGAGTGAGAAATAGAAGATGAGCGATATTGCAGCATAGATGAATATGCATATACTATAAATGATCCAATATAGAGGAGAAACACTGATGATGCAAAGCAAAAGACGAGGGAACAATGCTTAAAACTCAAACTCAAACAAGGTATACCTGCTATGACTCCACTAAGGTAAAATAATTAATGTTTGTCTGAGAAAGTAGATTTATTGTGTAATTTTTACTTCTTCATATACATGTTATAATTCTGGATTCCCTTTTTTTTTTTTAAGATTTATTTTATTGTTTTTGAGAGAAAGTGAGAGAGACAAAGCAAAGGGGGAGGGCCCAAAGCAGTCTCCATAGTTGTACATCATTAATTGTGACATCGTTTCATTCCACACAGGTGGACTTGGGGATACACGGGGCAAGGACCAAATCAGAAGCCTCTCACATGGGAGACAGGAACCTTCGCTGCCATCTCAGCAGTTACCAGTTGTGCCACAAGTTCAGCATATGGGTTTGCATGGGCTGGGCAAAGATTCAATCCCTGGAACTTGACAATTGCAAGGCAAGCATACAACCTCTTGAGCTATCCTAGCATCCCAATTCTGGATTCTTATTTAAAATGCTATTAAGAATTGTCTGTTAGCAGACAGAAGGACTGGATGCCTTTTGTTAAAGGGTCTGAATTCCAGCTTAGTTGCTGCCACCCTGTTGAAGCAACTAAAAGACGTCCAAGAATAGTACGGGGTGGTCAAGAAATTCAAATTCACAGAATGAAGGGAAAAAGGGTAAAAGAAAACTATTATTTTTTTCCTTTCAACGTATTCACTCTTTTTTTTTTTTAAAGATTTATTGTATTGATTTTTACAGAGAGAAGCAGAGACAGGGAGAGACAGAGAGAAGGGGGAGGGCCCAGAGCAGGCTCCATAGTTGACAGCATTAGTTTTCCATATAGTTTCACTCCACAGGTGGGCACAGGGCTGCACAGGGCAGGAACTGGGCCGGGAGCCTCCCACATAGGTCCCGGCAATAACTGAACTGGGAGCACACCCCAGTTCAGCATGTGGGTCCTCATTCCCGGGGCTTCAAAGCGAGCGCTTAACCGGCTGAGCCATCCCAGCTTTCCATATTCACTCTTAACCCTAGTACAATTTTCATATCTTTCAAAAAGTTTATTTATTAGTATACCCTCAAAAAAAAATTTTGGTTTTTGTCCTAAAAATATGCTAAAATTGCATATTTCATCTATAAATTTCTTCCCTCAAAGCTGCTTTTTCATACTTGGGAACAAATAATAAACAGACAGAGCCAGGTCAGGACTGTAGGGAGGGTGGTTTAATGTTTGGAAGCCACAGTCATGAAGAGTAGCCAACGCCACATCGCTCTTGTGCGCGGGCACGTTGTTGTGCAAAAGCAGCACCACTTTGGTCTATTTTCCTCTCTTCTCCTTTACGGACTCTTTTAACTATTTCAGCAGACCGGAATAGTACTCTCCAGTTATTTTGACACCATTATTCTTAAAACTGATCAGCAGGATACCCTCCATGTCCCCAAAAACAGTAGCCATGATTTTTTCAGCCAGTTGCAACACCTTGAACTTCTTGGGGGTGGTGTGCCCCTTTCATGCCACTGCATGGACTCCTGCTTTGACTCAGGCTCTTAATGATGAACCCAAGTTTCATCTCCAGTGACAATCTGGTTTAAAACTTTATCTTTGTTTCTCTGCAGAAGTCCAAAAACTGTTGTGAACACTGGACACGCTGTTTTTGAATCAGCATGAGCATTCTTGGTACCTATCTTGCACTGACTTTTGACATCCTTATATGCTAACAGAGAATACTCAAAATGGTTGTAAGGGATAATCCAACCATTTCTGGGAGCTGTTTTTTGTTCAATCTGGCATCTTCTGTTACAAATTTTCAACTTTTTGACAATGTCTGAGGAAGTAGCCTCAACAGGGTGTCCTGGACAAAGGTCATCTTCGATCGACTCATTCTGCCTTACCTGAAAAAGCTGTACCACTTGTAAACCATGGATTTCCCAGGGCAACAGTCCCCGTACATTGCTAACATGTCTTCCAAAATGGTTTGAAGTGTTTTCTCTTGGTTTGTGAGAAACTTAATAATGGCACAAAATTCAATTTTATCCATACTTGGGGTTTTCTTTATGTTTGACAGGCTTCTTCCATGATATCTGAAGAACACAGATGCAAGTAGGCTAAATTTTTGTCATATGTAGTAATAATAAGTCACACAATCAAACTGTGTGCACTAGTACTCCCACCTCTCTGATGAATGCCCCTCCCCACCATTCTGGGAATTTAATGACCTTCCCTGATACACTCTCCAGACATTTACAATTGACATGGAAGATATTTCTAACTTAGTGGCTGCTATAAAGGTAGCAAATCATATTGGGAGTGAACACTATAAAGTCTTTGACTCTGAGGAAGTTGTTCAGATCCTGGATGAAGTCATGTTTTCCTTGAAAACTCATTTCAATAGTTCATGCTTCAGTAGGTATATATACCATACTATCCGTGTTCTTTCAAATGTACTTAATGAAATACGAGGGCTGTCTGGAAAAAAATCCAGCCATAAGTGCCTCTATTTTTCACATAACACAGCTGAATGCTTTCCGGACAGCCCTTTCATTAAGTACATTTGAAAGAACACAGTGTGATCTTCTCTGGAGAAGTTTCAGATGAACTTATACAAGGTTACGTATGTTTTCACAAGACTTCTTCTAAAATAGCCAAGGAGGAAGAGGAGAGACTTCTGAAGAAACTCTCTTGTTTGTTGTTCTCTGCACAAACTACCGCTGCCCATGGCCTTGAGCTGAGTCCCATTCCTGGAATATCAATTTTCTTCCTATTAATTATCTGTGCTACCAGAATTGAGAATTCCAAAGAATGTGATAGAAAAACAGCTCCTGAAATAGACATTTGAGTACTCTAATCTGATACTCAGAGATTCTCTTGTGACCAAATGAAGCCTTCAGTGGTATAGCCTCAGTTAAAAATTTCTGGTTTGAGCACATAATGCAATGCATAGACAATGTGATGTAGATTTGTACATCTGGAACCTATGTAATTTTTGCCAACCAATGTCACCTCAATAAATTTAACAAAAAAAAATTCTAGTTTAGACAAAAAACCCTTAAAAGCCAAAGCAATATTGAGAAAGAAGAACAAAGTTCAAAGTATCATGTTACCTGATCAAACTATACTACAAGCCTGTAGCAATCAAAACAGCATGGTATTGGCATAAAAACAGACATATAGATTAACGGAACAGAATAGAAACCCAGGCTTTTTATTGATGGCACCAAAAGTGAAGAAGGAAGCCCCTGCCCTTCCCAAGGTTGAAGACAAAGCAAAAGCTTTGAAGACAAAGAAAGCAGTGCTGAAAGGCATTCACAGCCACAAAAATGAAAAGATCTACATGTCACATGCCTCCAAAAACCCAAGACACTGCGACTCTGAAGGAAGCCCAAATATCTATCCTCAGAAGAGTACCGCCAGAAGAAACAAGCGGGACCACTATGTCATTCATCATCAAGTTCTCTCTAATTAGAGTCAGCTGTGAAGTAGAAGACAATATACTTGTGTTCATTGTGGGTGTCAATGGCAACAAACACCAGATCAAACAGGCTGTGAAGAAGCTCTATGACATTTACATGGCCAAGGTCAACACACTAATCAGGCCTGATGAAAGAAAGGCATTATGTCCAACTGGCTCCTGACTATGATGCTTTGGATGTTGCCAACAAAATTGGGATCATCTAAATTGAGTCCACCTGGCTAATTCTAAATACAAAAAAAATTTCACTATAAAAAAAAAAAAAGCCCAGGGGATGCTGGGATAGCTCAATAGGCTGAGTGCTTGCTTGCAACTGAAAGGTCCAGGGATCCAATCCTAGCCCCAACCCGTGCAAACCCAAAACCCACATGCTGAACTGTGACACAACTGGTACCCGCCAGGATGGCCACGAAGGTTCTTGCCTCCCATGTGGGAAACCCCCGGTTCAGTTTCCACTCTGCGTGGCCCCACATCTACCTGTGTGGAATGAAACTATGTCAAAACTAATCATGTACAGCTGTGGAGACTGCTCTGGGCCCCCCCTCCCTTCTTTCTCTATGTCTCTCTCTCTCTCTCTCACACTTCCTCTCAAACAATAAAATAAATCTTTGTAAGAAAAAAAAAAAGCCCAGAAATATTTCTATGCCTACACAGTCAATTCATCTACGACAAAGGAGGCAAGAATATATACTGGGGTATCAAAGGTCTCTTTAATAAATGGTATTGGGAAAACTGGACAGATAAATGCAAAAAAAAAAATTATACTAGACCAATTTCTTACACCATATACAAAAACAAATCAAAATGGATTAAAGACAGAAATGCTGGGATAACTCAGCCATTGAGCACTTGCCTCACAATCATGAGGTTCAGGGTTCAATTCCTGGCCCCAGCCCATGCAAACCCATATGCTAAACTGCGGTGCAAGTGGTAACCTCTGGGATTGCTTCACAGTGAAGGTTCTCACCTCCCATGTGGGAGGCCCCAGTTCAATTCCCACCCCACACAGTCCCACATCCACTTATGTAGAATGAAACCATGTCACAACTGGTGATGTACAACTGTGGAGACTACTCCAGTCCCTCCTCTCTTCTCTCTCTCTCTCCTCAAAAACAACAAATAAGTAAATAAAATCTTTTTTAAAAAGTAAGACCTAAAACCATGAAATTTCTAGTAAAAAACATAGGCAATAAACTCTTTGACATTGGTTTAAGCAATATTATTTTGGCGGTGTCTAGGACATATCTCCTAGGGCAAAGACAACAAAAGCAAAACAAAAGGCAACCTACTGAATGGGAGACAATATTTGTAAATGATGTATCCAATAAGGGGACACTATAAATAACACATACAGCTCAACATTTTTTTTTAAATACATCTTATTTAAAAATGGGCAGAGGACATGAATAGACATTTCTCCAAAGAGGTCAAACAGACACATGAAAAGATGTTCAACATCACTAATCCACAGAGAAATGCAAATCAAAACCAGTGAAATATCACCTCACACCTGTCAGAATGTCTATCATCAATAAATCAACAAGCAACAAGTGTTGGTGAGCACGTGGAAAAAAGGGAACCCTCGTGCGTTATTGGTGGGACTATAAATTGGTGCAGTCACTATGGAAAACAGTATTGGGAGTTCCTCAAAAAATTAATAATTGAACTACCATATGACCCAGTAATTCCACTTCTGGGTGTTCATCCAAAGAAATCCAAAACATTAATTTGAAAAGATATGTGCACCCCTATATTCATTGCAGCATTATTTACAATAGCCAAGACATGAAAACAATCTAAGTGTTCACTGACAGATAAATGGGTAAAGAAGATATATAGATATATATAGATATATATAGATATATATAATGAAATATTCCTCAGCCATAATAAGAATGAAATCTTGCCATTTGTAACAACATAGATGGACCAAGAGGATGTTACACTAAATGAAATAAGTCAGGCAGAGAAAGATAAATACCATATGACTTCACATATATGTGGAATCTAAAAAACAAAATAAAAAAACAAAACAGAAACAACCTCATAGATGTAGAGAACAAACTGATGGTCACTAGATGGAATGGGAGTTGGGTTATGGATAAAAAAGCTGAAAAGGATTAAGAAGTATAAATTTCCAGTTATAAAACAGTAGAGCATACAGAATATGGTCAATAATATTGTAATAACTATGTATGGTGCCAGATAGGTACTAGACTTGGCAGGGTCATGACTTTGTAAGATATATAAATGTCTAATCACTATGTTGTATGCCTGAAACTAATACAATATTGTATGTCAACTATAATTGAAGAACAATTTTTTTTAATTTTATGGTTTAGGATTTTATAGGAATTGAACATCAGGTTGATGATGTGATGATGGCAACTGCAGGACAATAATTTCCCTTCAGTATTTCTAAAACTAAAGAAGGCTATTATTACATAAGATCTTTGACTACCAGTCCAGTCTGAATGGCTAACCCATTACTGGATGCCCAAGCAGATGAATGCCACTTACTCTTCTGCCTGAATTGTGACCCAGTATGAGTCAGCTGCCAAAGCTTAGGCACTCTCTAAGGCCTAGAGTCTAAGCTATACACTGAAAGTACGAGTTTCTTCTCATAAAGGGTAGTGGGATTGGTGCAGTTAAGGGGAACAATGAGGTCCAAGTACCCAGACTTACTTGGACATGAAAAAAATTAAAGTTTGAGATGCCGGGATGGCCCAGCAGGCCCCTACCCTCATGCTGTTTAAGATTCTCACTAAGCGTGCTCTCCTAAGACACTTATGCTACCAGAGAAGTAGGCAAACTAAACTAAATTACTTATTCTTCATGATGGTTATTATTTAAAATACGATTCACACACATGTGCACACACATACACACACACACTTTCAAAACAGCTGAAAATAGGATAGTAGCCACAATCTGGGCCACATAGTAAGCCATATAACTCAAAAGGCTTTAAACACCCAAGGTAAATGACTAGCTTTAGTCCTGAATATCCTGTATAGTGGGAACCCAATTAAAACCCGTTGTGATTTATTTCCTAGAATAATCATACTGGGCCTTCCCTTGAAGCCATTAAAAGAAACAGATGGGAAAACTGAGAAACACCATCCATTCAAGTGCTGCAGCACCCTCAAGTGACCATCAACAGACTATTGGAAAGAAGATGTGGTGCATATATACAATGAAGTACTATTCTGCCATAAAAAAGAAAGAAATCTTAACATTTGCAACAATATGGATGGGCCTGGAGGGTATTATGCTAAGTGGAATAAGTCAGAGTGAGAAAGACAAATACCTATGATTTCATTTATATGTGTAATCTAAAGAACAGAATAAACAAGCAAACAAAACAGAAATAGACTCAAAGATACAGAGAGTAACCTGATGATTGCTAGATAGGAGGGTTGTTGGTAGGGTGGATAAGAAAGGTGCAGGGATTAGGAAATACAAATCAGTAGTTACAAAATAATCATGAGGATATAAAATACTGTGTGGGGAATAGTCAATAATATTGTAAAAACTATGTATAGTGTCAGATGGGTATTAGATTCATGAGGGGGAATAGCTTCATAAATTATATAAATGCCTAACCCCTACGCTATATACCTAAAATTAATATAAAACAATATTAAGGGGATGCCAGGATGGCTTAGCTGGTTAAGCTCTCACTTCGCAGCCATGGGGTCTGGGGATTGAGTTCCAGTCCTGGGCCTGACCCTTGTGGACCCATATGCTGAACTGAGCATGCTTCCCTTGTGGGAGGCCCGCTCCCAGTTCGGTTCTCTCAGGGGGCATGCTTCCATGTGGGAGTCCCCCAGACCAGTTTCCGCCCTGCGTGACCCCACATGTACCTGTGTGGAATGAAACTAGGTCGAAAACTGATGATATACGGCTGTGGAGACAGCTCTGGGCTCTCCCCCTTCTTTCTGTCTCTGTCTCTGTCTCTCTCTCTCTCTCTCTCTCTCTCTCTCTCTCTCTCTGTCAAAAAAATAAAAATAAATCTTTAATAATAATAATGTCAGCTATAAATTTAAAAAATATGTAGTCACAGGATATGAAGTACAGCATAGGGTATATAGTCAATGGAATTATAATAGCTATGTACAGTGTCATATAAGTACTAGACTTGTTAGGGTTATCACTTTGTGAGATGTGTAAATGTCTAATCGCTATGAAACTAATACTAAAAAATTTTTTTAAATTAAAAACCTATACCCACTATATTGAACAAGCCAGATCCAAATAGGAGATAATTTGTATTCACTGTGTCCTTTTAATTTTTTCCAGAAATGACCCTTTACCATATGAAAAGATATAACCCCCTACTCATAATAAGAAAGATGGAAATTAAAATTACATTGAGATGCCATTTCTTACCTACAAAATTAGCAAAATTCCAAAAGTTTATGAGTACAATACATTGTTACTGAAGCTTTGGGAAAGTAGACAGTCTTATACACTACTAGTGCGATTTATTAGGGTACAACATCTATGGAGAGTCTTTTAGGTATATTTACCAAAGCTGCAAATGTATTTACCCTTGATGCAGCTTTTATAAATGAGTTTAATCTGTAGAACTCATTTGTAAAATGAGTCCAATTTTTTTAAATGAGTCCCACAGATACACTTATGTATGTAATTTGCACATATACAAATTTACACATACACACATGATTTTTTCATTGCATCACTGTTTATAATAATGAAATATTGGATAGAACCCAAGTATCTAGCAACAGGGGACAGGTTGAATAGACCATGGTATATCCACACCATAGAATATTGTGTAGCTATTAAAGACAATGAGGAAAATTTCCAGGATGTAATGACAAGTTAAAAAAATAACAAATTCACAAGAGGACTTCACAGAAGATCTCCAGAATCCAGCCCTCTACCTAAAAAACCATTGAACCAGCAGAAATTACATGGAGTAACTGTATTTGGAACTCTGAAGTTTTAGTCAAACATTTGCAACATCCAGGGCAGAGCTTGACAAAAAGGTCTGTAAATTTTGTTGAATTTTGAGTCAATAAAATTAGCCCCACAGCAGGAAGCTTTGGGGACAGCAGCTCATATTCCAGGGGAATCTTCATGACATTAGATCTGACAATGATTTCTTGAATATGATACCAAAAACACTGGCAAAAACAATATGAATAGTACTTTATATAAATAGTATTTCAAATAAAATATGAATAGTATTTCATCAAAATAAAACATTTGTACATCAAAGTACACTACCAAGAAAGTCAAAAGACAACCCACAGAATGGGAGAAAATGTTTGCAGATTATATATTCAATAAGAGATTAATATCTAGAATACAAGAATTCCTACAACTCAACAATATTAAACAACCAACCCAATTCAAAAATGGACAAAACCTTAAATAGGCATTTCCCCAGAGAAGACATATAGATGGCCAATAGGCACATGAGAAGGCACATCATCAGTCATTAAAGAAGTGAAAATCAAAAACATAATGATACACCACTTCACACATTTTAGGAAAGCTATTACCAAACATCAACAGAATAGAAGTGTTAAATGTGTAGAAATTGGAACTCTCTTGCCTTGCTGGTAGAAATTACAATGGTATAAGCACTGTGAAAAACAGCTTGGCAGTCCCTCAAAGAGATAAATATAGTGGATGCTGGGGTGGCTCAGCGGGTTGAGCACTCATTTTACAGTCCCAGAGTCCAAGGATCAAATCCTGGCCCCAGCTCGTGTGGACCCACATGCTGAACTGCGGTGTGTCCCCAGTTGGGTTCTCACCAGGGCAAGCCTCCCATGCAGGAGACTCCCAGCTGGTTCCTGCCCTACACAGCCCTGAGCTCCCGGCCGGGTTCCTGCCCTGCGCAGCCCCACACCCACCTGTGGAATGAAATGGTGTAGAAAACTAATCACCTGCAACTATGGAGACTGCTCTGGGCCCACTCTCTTCTCTCTGTCTCTCCCTGTCTCTCCCTCTCATTATCAAAAACAATTTTTTTTAAAAGTAACTATAGAATTATTATATGATACAGCAATTGTACTACTAGGTATATACCCCAAAGAGCTGAAAATAGGGACTAGGACAGGTATTTATACACCTGTACTCATAGAAGCATTATTCACAAGTCAAAAGGTAGAAAACCCAAATGCCCATTAACAGATGAATAGACAAACAAGATGTGCTATAGACATACAATGGAATATAATTCAGCCTTAAAAAGGAAGGAAACTCTGACATATGCTACAACATGCATGAACCTTGAGGATATTATACGAAGTGAAATGAGCCAGTCACAAAAGAACAAATGTATGATTCCACCTACATATGTGGTACCTAGATTTGTTAAATTCATAGAGACAGAGAGTAGAATGGTGATTGCCAGGGGCTAGGGTGATAAGAAATGAGGAGCAATTGATTAATGGGTATAGAGTTTCAGTTTTGCAAGATGAAAAAAGTATACTCTATTCATAGTTTTATTTTAAATCATGTAATGTATTACCTATTAAAAATAAATTGATTTTTCAGACAGGTAAATAAATACAATTTATTGAGGTATGTTCTTCCCTGCTCCTTGATGAAAACTAAAGCAAGTCACAGATTTATTTTATCATTCTTAACATAATTAAAGGTCCTATGGTTATTTTAAATCACAAACATAGTCTCAATTTTATTTTAAATAAAAATGTTTGATCCCCTAGAATAGTGAGAGCTTCAAAGCTAACGTTAGGTCTTGTCCTGTCCCACAGATGAGCTTGGCAGTGGGCTCGCCCCTTTTGGCGGCAGAAGGGAGCATGGCCCACGTTCCCCCAACTCAAGCTTCTACTCTCCTTACTGGAATTTTACTAACCTTCCTTTCTAACCCACCTGACTCCACCCAGAGGAGAGGAATGTTCTTATTTTACAGGTGTGGTCATAAAATGGTTTCACGCTTTCTATGCTTGCAGATACTTAAAGCTGACTCTCTTTAGGGACTCTTAGGAAATATCCCCCACAAATCATCGTTGGAATTTCATCTGTGGTTCCCTTGACCTGAAAGAATGCATTCTATCCCTACTACTTCATTCACTCCTAACCACCAGGAATTCAATGGGATTCTGCCAGCTTCTCCTCTCTGAGCCTGTTCCCCCTTTATGTGGCCTTTGAGTCAGATCATAATGACCCCAGACAGGCTCTCTTCTACACTTGGTTCATAGGAAACACTAATGCCCTGCTTGCCTAACAAACTGGAGAAACAGGCTGATTCCAATCTACTGGGACCTCTCCTTTGCTCCACCTCCAAGCAGCAAGCCAGCCCTTCTCTTGATCTCTAGGTTTCCTGAAAAGCAGTCAGACATCAGTGAACTGTGACCTGGTAATTCAGAGGATACATGTGAAGCTTTCCAAAGAGTCTCACTGAAACCTCATTTGACTTGAGATGAGGGGAAATCACATACCTACTTCTTTCCGCTGAGACAGAAGCAGGGTTCAAAGCCAGCTCTCTCCAAAGAAATTCTTTTAAAAATGCTTCTCCCTTATAATGAAGAAATTGTAACACCTTGGCAAAATTATTAACATTAACATAACCAATAAGAGGAGACAGATATTATGCAGCCCAAGTTGTGATACTCTGAGAAAAATAAATCATTTATGTTGGACTAGGGATCATAAACTGAATGTAATCATGAGAAACCAGCAAACAAATTCAAAATAAGAATTGATCTCTTAAACTAAAAATATTTTTTTTCAGCATTTTTTAAAACTATCATTGTTATAAAAGATAAAGAAAGGCTCAGAAACTATAACAGATGGAAAAGACCAAAGAAACAACTAAATATGGTAAGTATACTGCAACCTCTAGTGGAGAAAAAAAACAAATGTTATAAAGGATATTATTCAATTGACAAATTGGAATGTGGATAGTAAATTAATTTAAAATGCTGTTTCAAAAAAATTGTTATTTCAATGTTAAAATTTCCTGAAATTAATAGGTGCACTGTATTTATATAGCAGAATGTCCTTTTACTTGGAAAATACAGTGAAATACCTGGAAAGAAAGGGGCAGGATATATGCAGCTTATCCTCAAATAATTTAGAAAATATATATAAAGAGAGAGGAATAATAAATCTCTCTTTAACAAAAAAAGCAAGATAAAATGTTAAGAATAAATAAATTTGGGGGTAGCAGGGATTGCTCAGTGGGTAAAGCGCTCACTTTGCAGCCCCAGGGACCAAGGATCAAATCCCAGCCCTGGCCCGTGCGGACCCATATGCAGAACTGGGGAGTGCCCCCAGTTTGGTTCTCACCGGAGTGAGATCCCAGCCCAATTCCTGCCCTATGCAACCCCACTCCCACCTGTGGAACAAAACTATGTGGAAAAACTGATGATGTGAAACTATGGAGACTGTTCTGGGCTCTCCCCCTTCTTTCTGTCTCTGTCTCTGTCTCTGTCTCTCTCTCTCTGTCTCTCTCTCTCTCTCTCTGTCAAAAACAATAAAAATAAATCTTGAAAAAAAAAGAATAAATGAATTTGTATAAAAGATAAACAGAGATATTTGTACCAATCTTGAAACTTTTCTATAAATTTAAAATTATTTTTATTTTAAAAATCTCTCTCTCTTAAAAAATCAAGAACACACACTACTCATTTGTATCCTTGTTAAAGGCAAACAAACCAAGAATCATAAATCTGATTTTTTAAACAAATCCTTTATCTTTTTGATCATTTCAATGTAAAAATAGCACACAAATAGAAAATTATATATTGTGAACACACAGTTTGAAAAATACCAACATGAATCCCTCTGTACCTAGGATGTAGCTTAGGCAACAGAACACTCAGTATTTCAGGAGCGCTGTGACCCAGGCTATGCCTTTTCCCGGTCATACCCTCATCATGCCACCCCAGGTAATCACTATCCTGAATGTTGTGGTAATTGGCATTTTCCTCCCTACTAAGTTTAACTTCTTTGCATATACTTATGGGTTGTTTGTGTTTCTCTTTTATGAAATGCCTGTTTATATTTTTTGCTCTTTTTTTTTTCTATTGCGTTTTCTTTTACTTATTGATCTACAAAATATTTTTATACATTCTGGCTATTAATCTCTTTTCAATTATATATGCTAGAATTGCATCCTCCCAGTTTGTAGTTTATATTTTCATTTTTTATTGTCTTTTTTGGGGGGGGGCGGAGATTTATTTCATTGTTTTTATTTTTGAGAGAAGATGAGAGAGAGAGAAAAGGGGGTGGCAGGAGGCTTAGAGCAGTCTCCATAGTTGTACATCATTAGTTGTGACACGGTTTCATTCCACACAGGT
>PVKE010031773.1:0-18855 GCA_004027555.1 Craseonycteris thonglongyai
GTGGTCTCTCATTTCCAGAGGGTTATGCAGCGCAGGAAAAGACAAGTGACATTGGACAGATTTTTCAGCAAAACTGAGCCTGCAACTAGGAGACAAAGGAGAGAGGAAACCCCTGAAGGAGACCCCCCTGATGTCCTTATGGAGGGGGACTCTCCCTCCAAACAATAACCGCCTCCCACCTGCCTTCCTCCATGCCAGAGGTCATCTCAAGCAAGGTTAGTGTTCTCTCTTTCTACATTACTATACTGTACTAATGTGTATTGTAATTTGTTTCATATTTTTTGTGCTTCAAAAACCAAAAAGAAAGGTCAGAACGGATTAACCGGATTTACATTGAACCCTATGGGAAACTGTGCCTCGGTTCACGACCAATTCAGTTCGCGACCAGAGTCAGTTCACGAATTAAGTTCGTGAACTGAGGTACCACTGTACCAATGAAATGGCCGTCTGAAAAGTAAAATTAATATTATTTTTAGTTATGTTTTCCATTTACAAAAAGTGAATTGACCTTGCCCAAACTATTATCTATGTGGAAGTAAGTGACTTAAAAAATGGGATGTGCTGTTGTAATGTAGACGGTAGAGACAGTGGTTAACTGCTTGG
This sequence comes from Craseonycteris thonglongyai, assembly GCA_004027555.1. Taxonomy (NCBI): domain Eukaryota; kingdom Metazoa; phylum Chordata; class Mammalia; order Chiroptera; family Craseonycteridae; genus Craseonycteris; species Craseonycteris thonglongyai. Next base: position 604 of record PVKE010031773.1, read on the forward strand.
TGGCATTGTCTTGTGCTGTTTTACTCTGTGGGTTGAACACCACAGACAGTTGTATCATCTGTGAACTGTGCCCTGCCTAGAAAACTATTTTGTCTGTATGGGCCTCTCTTAGAAGATAGTTTAATCAACTTTAACAAAAGAATGGGTCCCTCTCACTATAGAAAGTAGCAAGTAGGGCAGTATTTGTGAATACATTTCTAAGCCGTGTTCTTTTCTGCCCTTTGCATTTGCTCACACACACACACACACACACACACACACACACACACACAGCATCAACAGACTGTAGTTTTGTGACAATTCTGTTTAAAACCCTGTGTTGGAATCTGGGAAATAAAAAAAAACACAAGTCATTGTCCCTATTTCAAGGTGGCAACAGTAAAATCTCATGTTCTCCCCACTCCTGTGACAGTTAGCAAGGTGCTATAGAGACTGCACCCTGCACATTTCTTAGTGAGCCTCTAGCCACTATGGCTACTTAAATTTATATTGAGGTTAATATCAGTAATGATTCCGTTTTTAATTCAGTCACACTAGTCGCATTTCAAGTGTTCATTAGCCAAATGCGACCCATGAATGTTGTATGGGATAGTGTAAAGAGAGAATATAAGTTATCACAGAAAGTTCTATTGGACAGCATTGTAAGAAATCATTTTGTTAAAATTAACAACAAAATAAAAAAGCTGTCCGCTGAGTATCAAGAGATCGTGGTTTGAGTCACGCTTACTACTGTTTATTTTATGTGACCTGGAACAAGTTACATTCCCTTTTTTTAGTTCCGTTTCCCTCTTTTTCAAATGAGGAGGTTGTTTGAAAACCCACGAGGTCTGTTCAGTAGTGAAGCATGAATACTATCAGGTTCTGTTACTAGAGTTGAAAGCCATCTGGTGTTTCCTGAAAGTGTACTCATATTTTCAAAGTTTGTAAATTCGCAATTGCCTCTCACACTGAAATTTGACTGTAATTTTTTTCAGGGGTCAGGCTTGTTTGTCTTCTAATTAGCAAATAAACCTCTCCCGTGTCACTGTCTATAGAAAGCATTGTTCAATACATACAAACACAGTGTAAAGGTTTTTCATAGTTGGTCTTATCAGCCCACCGACTAGCATCATTTGAATTGTAAATATTAAGCTCATGGTGGTTGCCGTGGCTGAAATGAAAGTTTAAAAGAATACCATAGGTGCACGTGTGATCTTATTGAAAACTGTTTTCACGAGGGAACTCTCAGCCTGTCAGATTAAAATGGTTAAAGAGCCCTTTTACCACAAGAGCTCTGACAGTTATCCCCTTAGCCAAATTTGCTTTTGTGATAATTACACGTACTTTTGTTTACCCTATGAATGACTTTTCAGTGCCGCTTTTAACCTTGACTGGTTTCCCTTTGATGGTTACTTTTTGCTACAATGAGGTATTTAGAAGTACTAAGTGCACATTTTCTGCTGCTTTTTTGTCAAGTGATGTTCATGCTTGGTTTTTCTTTACAGCAGATTTCAAGGTTCATTTCAGGGGGCAGGTTAACTTGGCAGAGAATAGCAACAATCTCTCAGTCATCAACAAGAGGGTGAATGTGCGGTGTTTAGTTAAGAATCAGGATCCAATGGCAGTGCTTCCCTTGGGCACACAGCTGCCACCAAATACACCAGGTATTATGGGAGGAAGAGCTGAAAGGATTCAAAGATCGAGTGAGAAGGGTGAGGGAAGAGGTTCCCCTGAGTTGGAGTGGAGTTGATTTCTCCATAGAGCAACACAAATCACTCCCAGGTGGAAGAATGTTGAGATTTTGAAATCATGTGCTGGAATTCAGGTTCACGGTTCATGTGACCAGTGATTTTCAGAATAACCCTTGGCAATATTAAGCACATGTTTCAACTTCCAAAATAGGAGGTCCTGTAGTATACTCAGAGCTTATCTTCATTTGGTAAACCACTAGATTTTTTTTTTTTTAATGATAGTCATGGTAGCTGTAGAGAGAGTAGCAAGAGATATAAAAAAATGTATCAATAAATTTTGGAGGTTTCATAGGAGTGGCAACATCAACGGGACATGAGGCATCCTAGGATTTAGGTATGGAAGGGGAAGCCATTGGGCAAACCTAGTAGAACCAGAGTGGAGAAAGCAATTTCAGGGTTTGCTGAGATCTGCAACCACAATTAGAAGCAAAGGGAACGTAGGTAGGAGAGTTGAAGTCCCAATAATTTAATATTGCTCCTCTAAGAAGAAATATCATAAAGAACAAAGCAAGCATCGACACCTGCAAACACAAACATATAATTGTATCTGTAAAACCATCCCTATATTCCACGCCCCCCTCACACTGTTGTCTTATCTATCTTACCCTTCTCATGGTTAAATTTAAAAGCCACCTCCTATCCCTGTCGCAAGTTTTAATCACCTGCTTAATCCTTAGCCACCACACGGTGGCTTCTTCCACACCCCTTCACTGAGTCTGATCCTATAAAAATCACCAATGCATTAGATAGATGTTGAAACTGCCCACAATGGATTCTGAAAATTTGTAACGATAAATTGACCAGTTACGGTACCCTTTGAAACCTACATTTCAAGTAGCTTTTATGTGGCTACACTTTTCTGGTTTCTTATTTCTCCATCTTCTACACAGGCTCTCTTTCTTAGAGATACATCCTAATTATGCAATATCTGTTTAGAGTTTCTTTTCTCACTCCATACATTGTCTTTAGACAATTACATTTACTCTTATGATTCAAATATTGGGGATGCTTGGATGGCTCAATGGGTAGAGCACTCATTTTGAAACCCAGGGAACCCAGGATCAAATACCAGCCCCGGCCTATGCAGACCCATATGCTGAACTGAGAAACAACTACAGTCCAGTTCTTACCCAGACAAGGCTTCCATGAGGGAGCCCCCCCGGCCTGGTTCCTGCCCTGCACAGCCTAATACCCACCTGTGGAATGAAAACGAATGATGTGCAACTATGGAGACTGCTCTGGGCCCTCCTCCTTCTCTCTGTCTCTGTCAAAATCAATAAAAATAAAATGTTAAGGATCAAGTACCATCAGTACACAAGTGAGGTCCAATATATTCTGGCAGGCCGCATTTTCCTGACCTTCTAATAGAGCATACCTATGACTTGAATTCATCTTTTCACCATCTATTTTTTTCTTTTCCATTATTTCTCATTTCATTACATTTCTTCAAACTCAATTACTCATACAAAAATACCTAAGGGTATGTAATTCCATCTTGGCCTTAAATCATGACCTCCTAATGACAATCCATTAATTACCCAGGCCCATTATTCTAGCATCTAAAAGTCTATTGATTCTACCATCTAAAAGGCCATGTTTTTCCTTTTTTTTTTTTCTATTCCTGTTTTTGTTCCCCTTGATCAGGCTATTTGTTTGTTTGTTTGTTTAATTTCTGCAAATAACTTTGTTTCACTCACTATACTATTTTGTATCTATGATTCACCTACTGTGAAGCCAAGATGACATTTTTTGAAAGATAAATCTGATTCAATCAATACTTGCCTTGAAACATCTCATTGCGACTAGGAGAAACTACCACCTCCTTCCTGTGGCTGGTAAGACTGCCTAGGACCTTAGCCCTGCCTCATGTCCAGAGACATTTGCCCTGAGACGAAATGCATCAAACACTGATTTCTTTCAATTCTCTGGCTTTTCACGTGTTTCACATTCTCTTATCTTGCCACCTACACATATGTTGTTTGTCTATCACTTACTCCACCTACTTCTGTTTATCTACTCACCTTTCAGGTCTTGTGGAAACACTATCTTCAGGAGAACCTTCTTGACCATTAGACCAGGTTAGGCCCCCTTCATAGCAGCATTCCCAGAAAACTTGAACTTCCACTAACATACAAACAAGATTGTATTTAATTTTTAATGATCTCTATTTCGTACAAACTATAAGCTCTAAGAAAGCTTATCAATTTCACTCAATATTGTTTCCATACATTGAAGCAAAGATTCTCATAGGTAAAAATTATTGCAATACACAAGATATGCATATGCATGGATATAGATACTGCTCACAATACACATAATACACATTCATTACTCAGTTTAGCACACATCAATATTTTTATGTGCTAGAGATGTATACAATTTATACAGCATATACTGGGATTTCTGCCATATATAATTATGTGTTCCCGGATAATTTTGGTTCCGCAAAATTGCATGTTGAAAATAACAGGGCTTGTTGGAAAAACATCGAGTTGGGCAGAAATTCAACACTAATGTCCCTTTTAAACTAGAGCATTAACTAAGATATTAATCGGTGCCTGGAATGATAACATCACTGGCAGAGGTAGGACGCTCAGGGTGGCTAACGTGGGCCTCAAGGGACGATTTTTAGAACTGCCAGAACAAGAGGTTGAAAATGCTGGCCATGGGCACTAAGAGGATGCAGACCAGCCTGTGCTCTGTGCTGATAGGGCCACCAATTAGGAGCCATGGAAGCAAGAGGAACGTGCCAGAAGCTGAACGCTCTGCCAAGCTGGGAATGAAGCTCTTTGAGGAAAGAAGGCTGCATGCAGGCACTCATTTTTACTGGTGTTCGAGTTAACAGGCCTTTTACTAGTGCAGCAGCTGAACTGGAGGCTCTTTCCTGATAAAAGCCCTCATTCTACCTTGGCTCTCCTGCCTTCCTTTTCTAGACAAACCTGCAGAAAATAAGGGCCATTATTTCCTAAGTCCTGATCATGTATAAGGTGGTCAGTGTTAGAGGAACATACATGTAGGTGCCAAACAGACTGTATTTGCACACTCAGTATGTGGTATTGGATTGCAGTCTCTTCGTGCCTACCAATTTCCACAATCACTTTCAAATGCAAAAACAAGTCAGTTAAAGTTAACTCTTTTCCATCTACAGTGGAATAATATGCACTTTAATAGAGGTGTACATAAATGTTTTTTGGAAGTGAATGTATGTATGAGAGAGTAAGAGAGAGAGAGAGAGAGAGAGAGAGAGAGAGAGAGAGAGAGAGAGAGAGATGCAAGACTTAAGTGGTGAGTCTGGGTTTAATAAGGGAGCCAGAATCAGTGCAAGTTTTGTGGAATAAGATATTTATTATAAGAAGGAGACCTTATGCAATGAGAGATAGAGAGGAAGTAAAGGTCTGAAAAGGAAAGTTGTGTAATGGAAAATCAGAGAAAAATTATTCCCCAAGAATGTTGAAGCACCGATGTGTATGGATGCAGTGGAGTTTGCATAGATCTGGGAAAGCTGGTTCCTCCAGCTCATGGAGTGGGATGTGAGGGTAGAGCTGCTGAAATCCATTGCCTCTGTAAATGACAGGGTTTTTTTTGGGGGTGGGGGGTGGGGAGGGGTTCCATCAGCAGAACTGACTATTGGGAACAAGTGCTATGTGTGGAACAGGGAGATCCAGGGCAATCAAGAATTTGCTAACACTTCTGTAGCTCTCTTCCCATGTCTCACTGCAATGGCCTTTACAGGAAAGTGGTTGTATCTTCACTCTGCTTTCCAAATCATGCACAGATTTCTCTTGCAAAAAACTTTAACTTGGAAACATACAGAGAAGGATATTCTTGGAATTACAGGCATGACTAAGACAAGTTGGCATAATAATATACACATCAATCAGTTTGCAAAAGAAGGCAAACATCAAATTGTTTGAGAGAAGGTGAGAGAGAGAGAGAGAGAGAAGGGGGAGGGTCCAGAGCAGTCTCCACAGTTGCACATCATTAGTTGTGACATGGTTTCATTCCACACAGGTGGATGTGGACCCAAGAGTAGTGGGAACTGAACTGGGGGCCTCCTGCATGGGAGGTGAGAACCTTCACTGCACTGCTTGGTAGTTGCCAGTTGAGCTGCAGTTCAGTATATGGGCTTGCACACACTGGGGCTGGGATTTGCGCCCTGAACCTTGTGGTTACAAGGCATTTGATTAACCCATCAGGCTGTCCTGGCATCCCCATCTTTGTTTTTGTAAGTTAATTTTGTCAGCATTAGGACAGACTGGCAGGAAGAAACACTGGGAGTTGTAGACGAGTCCAGTTATGAACCCCTTAAACAGTTCTGGCCAAAATATTATGAAGAACTGAACTGAAAGCGTGATATTGGAAGTAAAGATGCAAAAACTATTTATATAAACAAGATCTATTAGAAATATTTGTGTGCACCAATTGTCTTTATTATAAGGGACACACGATCCTAAAGGACCCAGAATTGGGAGTCGTTTGTGATGGCGCTGATGCCATGAAACCCAAGCGTTTTCGCTCTTGGAGCCCTCTCTTCCTGGACCAGTTCTAGATATTCGCAAGATTCATCTCACTCAAACCTGTGCTCAAAACTTACCGCCCCCAGGACCAAATTACAATAGGGTTTCTATATTCACTTTCCTTATCCAAATCTATATTTCTGTTTCAGATAACGTTTGTTTTATGTTAAAAAGTTGTTTTCATTTCTTCTCCATATATGTGCAATTCTATGAGAGAATAGTTGTATTCTGCTTTGTTTATCTCTATATCTCTGTCCTTGGAATAGAGAATGAATAGCAGCCTGCCTTTGGTCATGGGTAGTGCCGGAATATCAGTAACTGACTTTATAAAAAAGTCAGGAACTACTGTGCTGAGAGACACTGACCTGTCAGTATAGGTTGAATGTGTTGTACTCTTTTCAATGAGATTATTTTAATTTTTATGTCTTATATTTTATTTTTATTGTTAAATTTATTGGAGTGACATTGGTTGATAACAATTAGATTGTTTCCAGTTGTACAATTCTACATGACATCGTCTATGTGTTGCATCATGTGCTCACCACCCAGAGTCAGCTCTTTCCATCACCAAATATTTGATGCCCCCTCCTTATTTCACCCCCTCCTCCCTTACTCTCAAGTAACCACTATTGACTGAGTCCATGAGTTTGGGAGATTTTTTGTTACTTACAGTTTTATATTCCACCTATATATGAAGTCACATATTTCTTGATTCTTTCAGTCTGACTTATTTCTCTTAAGATGTTTTCAAGGTCCATTCATGTTGTCACAAATGTCTGTATTTCATCTTCTCTTATCGCTGAATAGTATTCCATTGTGTAAATGTACCACAACTTCTTTATCCAGTCATCTATCAGAGGACACTTTGGTTGTTTCCATGACTTGGCCACTGTGAACAGTAGCTGAGATGAACATTGGGGTACATGTATCTTTGTGAATTAAGTTTTTCAAGTTTTTGTGGTAGATATCAAGAAGAGGCATTACTGGGTCCTATGGCAATTCCATTCCTAATTTTTTGAGGAATCTCCACACTGCCTTCCATAGCAGTTGTACCATTTTCATTCCCACGAGCAGTGTATGAGGGTTCCTTATTCTCCACAGCCTCTCCAGCACTTGTTACTCCTTGTCTTATTGATTCTAGCCATTCCAACAGGTGTGAGGTCGTATCTTTGTGGATTTAATTTGCATCTCCCTAATTGCTAGTGATATTGGGCATTTTTTTATATATCTGTTGGCTGTTCATATGTCTTCATGAGAGAAGTGTCTGTTTAAGTCTTCTGTCCATTTTTTAATTGTATCGTTTGTTTGTTTTTTTGTTGTTGAGTTGTATGATTTCTTTATATATTTTAGACATTAGCCCCTTATCAGAGGCATTGTTTGCAAATATTTTCTCCCATTTGGTTGGTTTCCTTTTTATTTTGTTGACAGTTTCCTTTGCTGTGCAGAAACTTTTTAGTTTGATACAGTCTCATTCATTTATTTTGCTTTTGTAGCTCTTGGCTTTGTGGTCAAGTTCATAAAGTGCTCTCTGAGTCCAAGGCTTATAAGTTTAGTAGCAATTCTTTCTTCTTTTTTAATTTTAATATTGGTATGTTATATCAACTTCCCTGGGATTCTAAGACACAATGATATTCATAGTGAGTGCTTCTATCTAGGTGTATAAATGAACTCATCAAATGCTTAATTGTGAGAGGGCCAAGCTAAATTTTATTCCAACTGAATGCTTAAAGGGTCTAAAAATTCATCTAGCCTATTCCCTAAATTATTGTAGTACTAAAGTAAATTCAAACTTTACCTATATTAGTGATACCCTTCTAATTCTGTCAAGTATTAGATTAACTGTGGTGGATGATTTTGATGAAAACATTTCCATACCTGCAATACGGCACATTTGGAGCAGTTGGAAAACGACAGAATGGCACAAGGTGATAACATGGAAAACTAGAGTTTTTCATTAATCATTCTGAGGTTAGGTTTATCGTGTGAGCCAATTTGGACAACTGCCAATAGGAGGCCATGACTGAAGCTTCTGTGTGTCCTATTCATATAGGCTGTGAGATCAAGCTTGAGGATAGGGAGCTCAAATTCTGTGAAGTACTGAGTAGTAACTGGGGAACAGTTAGTGAGCAGAACAAAGACAGGGGTGCACAGGAGCAGATGGCAGACTAAAAAGGGAATGGGGAGGATCTCAAAGAAGCCTCCACATCTTTGTTATTGCATTTGAAAATGACAGGAAATAACTATAATCATTGTTTCCTCCTAGAGGCTTGGGCTTTGGGTGGCATTGGGACCTTCTTGAGCAGGAGACTGCTTCGGGCATTGAATGCCAAATGAACAAAGACAAAATGTCTTGGTTGGAATGCTAAAAAGACCTCATCAAATGCCAGTTTCAGTGCTTTGAGCTAAGGGTTACAAGTCAGTGTTGGGATCAGGAAAGAAATGATTGAATGTGTCTTAGGGTGCCTGGGTGATTTTTATGAACAAACATTCTTCCTTTTTTTTTAGCTGCTGGAGTGTTGGCAATGTGCCTTCATGTGCTGGTAGGTGTTTGGTGTTTTGGTGCCGATGTGTACATGGGTAGAAGTTTAATTGTTTTAAGACCCAGGACAATCTTGTAACTCCTTAGTCTACAATAAGTTCAGCTATGCTACAGATCAGGCCATTCAGTCTATTTATCTTTCACAAAGCATAGACTAGTGAGGCAGAAATGGATCATCTATATTATGGTGAAATTACTGAATTCATCTCAAGGAATTATACATGCTTATATCTATGAATGGGTGTGTGTTTGTAAGTGATGTGAATCTCAGAGAAGTTCAGGTTATGGAACCTTCTGTGCATCTACCCTCATTCTGAGGATGCTCCATGTCTCCAAGATAACTTTGAGTTTCAGGAAGGAAACATTTTTCCTACACTTGAGGACCTTTTGGCTGATTTAATAATTAAATCAATAAGATAATAACAAGAAAAATAATAACCAAAATTAATTATATATGTACGTACCGTAATCCCACATACACAAGAGAGTGAGAGGCACACATATATGACAGGTTCAGAGACAGCAAGGTAAGGTGAGGCATATATGACATTCCAAACAAGAATGAGGTAAGGTGCCTGAGGCTTCATAGGGAAGGAGAGTCTTCATAAGACAAGAATAAGTGGGGAAGCCAAGATGGCTCAGCGGGTTAAGTGCTCACTTTGCAGCCCCAGGGACTGAGGATTGAATACTGGCCCTGGCCCGTGTGGACCCATGTGCTGAACTGAAGCGTGCTTCCCATGCGGGAGGCCCCCATTTCTTACCCCCTGGTTCAGACCCTGGTTCAGGGGGACGTGCCTCCCATGCAAAGAGGCCCCTAGCCCAGTTTCCACCCTGTGTGGCCCCTGTCCACCTGTGTGGAATGAAACTATATGGAAAACTGATGACATACAACTATGGAGACGGCTCTAGTCCCTCCCCCTTCTCCCTGTCTATCTCTTTCTCTCTCTCTCTGTCAAAAACAGTATCTTTAAAAAAAATAATAATAAGAGCAGATGTTCAGTAATTAGATGCTTTTCCTGATATATACATAGGTCAGAAAAATTATTTCTGTTAATAACTCATTATGGGAAGGGATCCAATTCAAACCCTTTAAGGGAGAGGTCAACATTTCTCTTGGGTTCAAAGGGGCTCCCCACTACCTTCAGCTCAAAATAATCTGCAAACTGAAGTAACACCTGGGGAGGTTCAATATAAACCCCCTCAGAGGTTATCATGATCAGCTGCAATAGATTTCGTGGGTCATTTATACATGTCAGATCAGGGTCCCAAGAATTATAATAAGCAACGTTTTCAGACTAGATAATTCTTGGTCTGTTCATTAGACTTTTAGTGAATGGGTAAATTTTATTCTGATCAAAATGTGTAGCTGTGCTGCTGTCCTGCTTAATTATAGAGACAGGAAAGAGGCAGACACACTGATGCAGCATTCAAGTTGTGGGAAGGGCGGGAAAGAAGAAGAATTATTATAGACGTCTGGCTGGTGTCCTTAATTTCCCCTCAACTTGAAACCCAGCTGCCTGCAATCAAGATCAAAGTCAAAAAATGGCTTGCATTGTGTTGCTATTTCAGTTTGACAGACTATCCTTCAGCATGAAAATTAGAAAAATGTTTTCAGGTTTTTAAATTTCTGTACAAACACACACACACACAATATATATATATATGTGTGTGTGTGTGTGTGTGTGTGTAAATGCTGCTAAAACTTTAGCTATAATAACACTAAGTATAATTCTACAAAAATATTTTAATAATTCTATGACTCTTCAGTAACACCTCATTAAATTGAAAATTAAGGTGCAAACTCTACTACCACAAGCAGATTTTAAATGAACTGTATTCAGATAAACCAGTAATGTAACCAAAGGAAAGCAGGACACTCACTTTGCATAACATCTAATTTTGGAAGAAAAGATTCCCAATTAATTAGACAGTTCTGAAAACAATGTAAAATGTTTTACCAGATTCTCATTTTTCTAGCTGATGTATTCAAATCTGCATATGTTTATCAGTGATCACTTGTACATATATATTTGTCCATATATTTGCCTATTTCTCTCATCTGTATATACAGGCGTGCGTATGAAGGATGCAACATACTTTGGATGGATGGATGGGAATATTTGTCCTGATTAATTATTTTCAGACTTTTGAATGTTCCAGCCTTACTTCTTGTAGGAGCCATTCTGGGCAAACCAAAAATGGAACCCCCAGTGCTTGCAAAATACAGGCTTTTTATTATATCATTCAGATACAATATTGTGCTTATAAAAAGCTTTTTTATTTTATAAGGTTATGCATGCTATTTAAAAGGATACAGAGTTGGTATGATGATTCCTCAGAAGGTGGTAAATTCTGTTGTGTGTCCAGTCAGAGAAGACAGACAGAAAGAGTAATTTAACATCATTCTAATCTGTCCCTAGTGGAATTTAAAGTGATTTTCTTTCTCTTTCTTCTCGTTTTTAACCTAGTCACTAATAGGAGTGTGAAATGGAGTCTTCTAATTGTTTCCACTTTTTAAAAATCCCAAACACACAGTTTGAAAATTGTAGATCTTGCATTTGAACTTTTTCTTCCTCTTCCTCTCACCCTGACAAGTAGTTTTTATTTTGTTTTACATTTTGTTTTGTGGACTCTTTCATCTACCTAAGGCCATTTGAAAATAAATCAAAGCTGTCTCACTTTGGGATTATTTAAAGTAAATAAATAAATCAGCAAGACTAATAATTAGGCAACTCATTGACTAGGCTGTTGAACCAGCTAACGTAGAGAAGAAATTATTCAAGTTCTAAACTTTTCTACTTGCAAACTAGCCAGAATCAATTGCATTTTAAGCATTGCGTCATCTTGATTGATTTTAAAATGGATAACGCTTTGCTGTTCACATTTATGGTGAGCCCTGAAGGACTGGGCACTGGGCATGTTTTCTACACGGGCCTGCATTAAACTTTAAAATAGCTTTACTTCTTCACGTTGAACAAAAATTACTGCAGAATGCAGCCCAGTTTTTCTTAAAGGTTAAAATACGTTCTTCAGATTATATTTCTTGCATCTAGTGTTCTCATATTTCTTTTTAAGATTTATTTTTATTGTTTTTGAGAGAGAGAGAGAGAGAGAGAGAGAGAGAGAGAGAGAGAGAGAGAGAGAGAGAGAGATACAGAGACAGAGAGAAGGGGGAGGGCCCAGAACAGTCTCTATAGTTGCACATCATTGGTTTTTCCACATAGTTTCATTCCACAGGTGGGTGGGGCTGCACAGGGCAGGAACTGGGCCGGGGTCTCACCCCGGTGAGAACTGAACTGGGGGCACTCCCCAGGTTAACATATGGGTCCGCATGGGCCGGGGCCAGGACTCAATCCTCAGTCCCCAGGGCTGCAAAGCGAGCACTTAACCCACTGAGCCATCCCAGCCTCCCCACATTCTTATATTTCTTTAGAGTCATGAACAAATTCTAATTAATTACTCTCAGCTGAAGTAAATATTTATAAATAACATTTTTGAGTTGAAATGGACATCAACATGATGAAAAGTAATATAAAAAAATGAGTTAAAACCTCAAGTTTATTAGACTCTGGAGGGTAAAAAGGTGGGAAGAGAAAATCCCTGGCTTTTATACAGCAGAAAGTAGATTTTGAACATGCATGGAGAGTATCCTTAGGAATTTAGTCGCGCTTCTAACTCACTCCTCTTCCCCAAACTGGCCATTTTAATCTCTACTATGTACCGAAGGTTGAATTAGAAATTGTAAACTAGTATAACAGTACTAGGCCCCGAAATGGTAATCAATAAATTCTGTTTTTCTTTCTTACATGCAAACCAGAACACATAATAATAAATGGATAATTTTATGTTTCATGTCTCCTACATTTTTATTTTTCTTTCTTTTTACTTTTTCTTACTTCTGTAAACTCCATTTCACCAGAGATCATAAAATTATCTCCATCTGTTTTGCCATGGAGTTTACCTTCAACAATACTGAGAAGCACATGTATCAAAAACAGAAAGTTGGGAATTACACATTATTACACTATTGGTAATAAGTGTTCATTACTATGGTTACAATTGATGGAAATGTGATGGTGATATAGACTTAATAGGAGAACTATCTTATGTTTTTGGCACATATAAAATGTTTAAGTACATATTGATTTATTAGAGGTGGGATGTTTGTAGACTTATGTACATTCATAGCTATTCTGCTAGATTGTCTCATGAAGAATATACATTTTGTATGATGGGAGAAAAGTTAGACGGGCCCCAGTTTAAGTATGTAATATCATTTCTAATGATTAATCACTCATAAATATTGATAATCCAGCTTATTTTAAGACACTCTCTTGGCTGAGTTAGAATTTTAATTTGCAAAAATTGGCTGGAAACAAACATCAGTAATTAGTTTCTCATTTGCATAAGCCTTGCTTCACAAATATTTGCTCTTCTAAAGAGTTAGAAAAGCATTTTTGCATATGTACAAGGATTTGTGGGTTGTAAGAGTGAAACTCATTGTAACTTGCATGGTGTACGTTATGCAGACTTCACATTAGATAATATCCACCTCCTTCTACTGATCCCCTAGTAATTAAAATTTGACATTTCAGGAAGCCAGTCAATTTTATCTAGGAAGATATGTTGTCACCTGATCATCTGTGTTCTCAGGTAGCTTTTTCTGTTGTTGCCATCACACCTTACAATGAGAGTTCAAGCTGCATTTGGAATTGTGAATAAAGGTATTTTTTCTCACTTTAATATCCACACATATGTTTATTAATAAAAATTATATCAATTGAAAATGGTTTTATTTTTAATGTCAGGAATAAAACATTATTTCTGAACTCTAAGGGTGAGGCCTCCATCAGTGTTTAAAATTAAGCACTTCTGGTGTTTCTGACTCAACCAGGTAATCTCACTTTGACAAAAACTAATCTAGAACAAGGCTGCCCCAAAGGAAGTCTGTTTACCAGGGGGGCTTGTGCTAGAAGAAGGTAGAGCTTATGTTATCGTATAGTTTTTATGTGTTTTGCATGTTTTTATATTCATCTTATCGTTATTCATTGACATCTTTATATTTGTTTTATAATAATACTGTTGACCCTGGAACAACATTGCTTTGAAAAGACCGGGTCCTTTTACATGTGAATTTTTTTCAATAAATGCCATAAATATATTTGCTCTTCCCTATGATTTTTAAATAACATTTCATTTTCTCCAGCTTACTTTATTGTAAACATACAGTATATAATACATACCACATATAAAGTATGTGTTACTTGAATATTTATGTTATCAAATAGGTTTCTGGTAAATAGCAGGCTATTAGTAGTTAAATGTTGAGGGGAGTCAGAAGTTAGACTCAGATTTTCGAGTGTGGGGCAATTCATGACTTCAACTCCACACATTGCATTGTTTAAGCATCAACTGTATACGATATTATGATGGTGTCCTAGTGATGTCAATTATAAAAAAACAAATGCATATTTGGGCATGTGATGATTATTTTAATGGATAGGTGTACAAAATTAGAAAATAACATTTTGGCAAAGCCTAATCTCAGTGGTCTTCAGTGCTTCCTGTACTATTTAATTGATTTCCTATCCACAGAATAAAAGCAGCAAATAGACGACTCTGGGTTGAACTTCTGGGTACCGGATCCAGGGAATACTTGTGGTCTCCCAGCTCCGCCAGAAAGCTCACCCTGCATTCAGGAATTTTTCACCTCCCCTCCTCTACCCTCTTCAAAGATGTCTGGGATAAAAATAGCGCAAAAGCAAAGGTGATGGTGGGGTGAAATAGAGTGTGTGTCTGAACACCCCATGCACATCGGCTCTTTTCTATTGTGCTTAGTTGTGTTTTATCGAATCATCCAAGGTTATATTTGGCCTCAATGGCAACCATGTGTCCTAGAAATCAGGGTTCACAATGTCAGAGAAGCGTGATGGGCAGGATAATACTTAAGTTTTTGATCGCTTACGTTTCTTTGTCATAGTTTGGATAACTTTGCTCTATTAAATCAATAGGGTCTGTACTATCTGAGCACATATCGCTTTCACAGCCTAGAATGCCCATTTTTGGCCTGGTTGAAATAGGCTTCTATGAACCCACAATAATGGGTGCAGGTCACCTTTATGTGGCTACATCATGTGTGTGTGTGTGTGTGTGTGTGTGTGTGTGTGTGTGTGTGTGTGTGCCTGTTTTCAAATTTCTGCTTTAGTTTTGTTTTTAGTATTCAGATTTTGACACAATTTAAATTTCTTTCTAACAGATTTATTGAGGTGAATAGACTTAATAAAATGCAGATGTTTGAAAAACATTATTTGATAAAATTTGACCTTTCTTTCTCCCTCTCTCCATCTCTGTCTCTATTTCCATCTACATATTTGATATAGATATTTGATATATCTATATGATCTCTCTCCATGAAACTATCACCTCAGTCAAGATAAGGAACGTATTGTAACCACTGTCTTCTGCACCTTCCCCTCCACCCAAAATAACAACTGATCTGCTTTCTGTCCCTTTAGGTTTTCATTTTATAGAGTTTTATAGCAATGGGATCATATAGTATGTATTTATTTTGCTGGCTTCTTTTATTCAGCACAATCATCTTGAGATTCATCAATGTTGCTTTGTAAATTATAGTTTATTTCTTTACACTTTGTAGTAATATTCTGTTGTATGAAATAATCAGTTTGCTTGGCTGTTCAACTTATAAATGTTTATGAATATTGGTTATTAAAAATAAAACACCTAGAAACATTTAAGTATGAATTACAAAAATTACTTAGACTGTGGTACGGACACATGGGATCTACCCTCTTAAACTTTTAAGTGTATAATATCAAATTGTTAACTCTAGGGACAATATCATACAACAGACCTCTAGAATTTATTCATCTTGCATAATTGAAACCATACGCTATATGTTTTCATTTTCTTTGAATAAATAACTAAAATGTGAATGACTGAATAATAAGGTTTATGGTTAACTATTTTTTTATTAGTTTATTGTTTGTTTGTTTGTTTGTTTTTGACAGAGACAGAGAGACAGACAGAATGGGGAGGGCCAAGAGCAGTCTCCATAGTTGTACATCACTGTTTTGTTTTGTTTTTTGACATGGATTCATACCACATGGGAACTGGGCTGGGAGGCTTCCACATGAGAACCATGCCCCTGAGAATCAGGGGTTAAACTGGGGATTGAGAACCGAACTGGGGTCTCCCGCATGGGAAGTGCACCCCAGTTCAGCATATGGGTCTTCAGAGATCGGGGGTGGGATTCGACCCTCAGTCCTAGGGGCTGCAAAGCTAGCGCTTAACCTGCTGAGCCATCCCAGCTTCCCCAAGGTTTATGTTTAACTTTAAAAAGTTGTCAAATTGTTTTTGAAAAATGGCTTTCCATTTTTTTATTAGCAGCAGTGTATAAGAGTTAGTCAATCTACATTTCCACCTACTCTAATTATGGTCAGTCTTTAATTTTAGAAATTTGAATAGGTGTGTAAAGAGGTAGCTCATTGAATTTTAATTTACATTAACGGCTCAATGACTAAACATGTGTAGCTGTTTTTAAATCTGCTTATTATTTTTATATATTCTTTGATGAAGTTACTATTAAAATATTTGGCCAATATTTGTTTTTTTATGTTTGTTTTATATTATTGATTGTTGAGGGTCTTACATAGGATTTGGAAATGTTCTTTATAAGATACATGATTTTCAAATATTTTCTTCCAGGCTGAGACTTGTATTTTAGTCTCTCAATATCTTTTGAAAAGTAAAAGTTCGTAGTTTCTTTAAAGTTCAGTTAATCATGTTTTTAATGGATAGTGATTTTAGGGTTATGCTTTAAAACTCTTTGCCTAACTAAAGGTAACTAAATATTTTTCCTACTTTTTTCTAGGAGTTTTATAATTTAAAATTTTACATTTAAATCTATAATATATTTTGAGTTAATTTTTGTTATCTATCAAAGTTCTGGGGGTTTTGTTTGTTTATTTGTTTGTTTTGTGTGTGTGTGTTTGTTTGTATTTTGTTGTTTCTCTGTTGTTGTTTTAAATCTAGATATTCAATTATTCCAGAACTACTTATTTAAGAGTAACTTTTCTCTACTGAATTTTCTCTGTACTTTTATCTAAAATCAATTGATGACATGTGTGATGCTATTTCTGAATTTTCTAATTTGATCTATTAACCTAATTGTCCATACAACTAATGTATTATTTTCATACTATAGCTTTTAATACGTTTCCTATTTCTGTATGTTATCAATTTCATACTACTCGTACATTGTCATTTTTGCTTTAAACAGTATATAATTTTTTAATAGATTTAAATAGTAACAAAAGTATTTTATATTTCTCCCTTTAATTACCATTTTTAATTCTCTTTAATTCTTTGAGTAGATGCATCCACATTTCCATCTGGTTTCCTTTTCATGTCGGCTTTAAGACTTTCTTTGCCAATTCTTACAACACAGTTCTGCTGAGAATAATTTTTTTCCACTTTTGTATGTGTTTTTACAAAAGTCTTTAATTTACCTTTATTTTTAAAATATATTTTATGGGATTTAATTCTTTCAGGGATTTGGTGTTTTGTTTTTTGTTTTTGTTTTTTTGTTGTTTTTTTTTGTTGTTGCTTTTTTCCTTTTAGAACTTTAAAGCTATTTCTCCATTCTCTTTTAGTTTGAATTGTTTCCATCAAATAAATTTGTTGTCATTTTTATTTTAGTTACTTTAGACATGAATGTCTTTTTTTCTCTAGCTATTTCTAAGGCTTTCTCTTTATCATGGATATTAAGAAATTTGATTAAGATATGTGTTGGTAGTTTTATTTTACATTTTATTTTAATTTTATGTATGCTTCTTGTGTTTGGAGTTCATTTGGTCTCCTGTATCTGAATTTTTATAAATATTAAATTTCAAAAAAGGTTGGTCACTATTTCTCCAAATATATGGTTCATTTTCTCTACCCTCTTTTCTTATAGGATCCAATTATGCATACCTTTGGCCTCTGGAAGTTTCCTCAAAGCTTGGTTTATTTTTGTTAATCTCTTTTGCTAGTCATTTTTTTTAAATGTCTAATCTATGGTTGATACCACTTAAATATATTTTGTTAATCTCACACTTTTCTAAGTTTGATTTAGCTGTTATTTTAGTATCTTCTATGTGACTAATTTATATGATCAATCAATCTTTAGCTGCTTGAACATATAAAATATAATTATACTTTTAATGTATTTTTAAATTATTTTATCACCTATGTTATTTTATTTATTTTATTTTTTATTGTTTTTTGACAGAGAGAGAGAGAGAGAGAGAGAGAGAGAGAGAGAGAGAGAGAGAGAGAGATACAGAGACAGAGAGAGAACTAAACTGAGGGAACTCCCCAGTTCAGCATATGGGTCCGCAAGGACCGGGGCTGGGATTTGATCCTCTGTCCCCAGCGCTGCAAAGTGAGTGCTTAACCCACTGAGCCA
>PVKE010031774.1:0-18851 GCA_004027555.1 Craseonycteris thonglongyai
AACTAGCCACATGTATTGCAGACCTTGTTCAGGGGAAAGCAGAAGAACTAGAGTTAGAAATTTTGAACCTTAAGAACGATATTTTGCTAAAATCCTTAATATCAGAGGACTTATGGAACATAGTCGACAAAGAAAGGTTCCCATTTTTTAAAAAAGCGGCATATAAAATCAAATCGTTTTTTGGGTCAACGTATTTATGGGAATCTTTGTTTTCAAACATGAATTTAATAAAATCATGATATAGATCTCGACTTACCGATGAGCATCTTAATAATTGTTTGCTAACAGGGTTGTCGTCATACTCTCCTAATTACGAGGCACTGGCCAATGAAATGCAATGCCAAAGATCACACTGACAGATTGGGTTTTTTTATGTTTTCTTTTAAATGATTTTATTATACGTGTGTTTTTTATTTACTTTGTATTATGTTTTGTATATATGTTTCTTTGTGTGTATATAATTTGTACAATAAATTTATTATTTTAACATTATTTTTGTTTATTATTTTTTATTCTTGTTCAATAATAAATATCCTTAGAAATAGCTGGTGCCCGCCACCCTACCAATATTTTAGAATGCGCCCTAGGGTATAAAAAGGTTGGGAACCCCTACACTAACATTTAGTGAAAGCAGAAATGATATGATAAATATACACCATGCTTTGTACAGCCATCAGTTCACTCAAGCAATAGACTTTCCATTTTCTTCATTACTAGATTCCAACTAAAAGATACCACTTTGTTACTAGCAGAACCAGTAGTAACTTTGGCTGCTTTCAAGAGTCTTTATCTCTGTGTAAATAGTACAAATGGTGGGCATAGGCAAGTTCAACAGAGGCACAACACAGTATCTTCTTTCATTCACCATAACCAAAATGCTTTATTACCTCTAATTTTACAGTAAGTGTAACACCCTTAAGAGCTCTCTTAGGCTTTTCGGATACTTTAGGACACATCTCACTAATGGACACAAAATAAATTGAGGTAAAGCACAGATGCTCACACAGTTCAAGTTATGGCACCTTGATGCTGAGATGCTGAGTGCAGTTGGCAGGAGCTTGGTGGGCCACTCTCGCTGCTTGTGATGTGCATTGTCTTTCTAAAGGCTCACTCAGCAAACACCGAATGCTGTTTTCATTTTTCACATTTTTTTCCTTTTATTGTTAATTTTTTTTGGGTGACATTGGTTGGTAACAATCACATAGTTTCCAGGTGTACTATTCTACATTATATTGTCTATGCGTTGCATTATGTGCTCACCACCTGGAATCAGCACTCTTTCCATCACCATATATTTGATGCCCACTCCCTACTCCTCCCACCCACAACTCTCCCACCCACCTCCCCACTTACCCTCAGGTAACCATTAACCTATTGACTGTTTCCATTAGTTTTTGTTTCTTTGTTACTTTCAGTTTTGTATTCCACCTATAAGTGAGGTCATATGTTTCCTGATTCTTTCAGTCTGACTTATTTCACTTGATAAGGTAGTTTCAGGGTCCATCCATGTTGTCACAAATGGCTGTATTTCATCTTTTCTTACTGCTGAGTAGTAGTCCATTGTGTAAATGTACCACAACTTCTTTATCCAGTCATCTATCAAAGGACACTTTGGTTGTTTCCATGACTTGGTCACTGTGAACAGTGCCTTGATGAACATTGGGGTACATATATCTTTGGGAATTAAGGTTTTCAGGTTTTTTGGGTAGATACCCAGAGGAGGGGTTCCTGAGTCATACAGCAATTCCATTCCTAGTTTTTTGAGGAATCTCCATACTCCCTTTGATAGTGGTTGTAATGCTGTGTTCATTTTTTTGCATTTTTTTCATAAAAGCAAAAATCCTCTTTGAATTTTTTTAGTTAGCAAAAACAGATACTAATGTAGGCCTTATTTGTTTGTTAAATTTAATGGGGTGACATTGATTGGTAGCAATTAGAAAATGTAGGTCTTTTATAAAAATGAAGTGTTGTAATGTGAACTTTTGAAAAATGAGGGATACCTGTGTAACCCTTGCTCCTACATGCACAGCCCCCCCCCTTTATCAGCACCCCCCCACCACAGTGGGACATTTGTTACAATTCATAAACTTACTTTGACACATCGTTATCACCTAAGTCCATAGTTTACATTAGAATTCACTCTTGGTTGTGTATATTCTGTGGGTTCTCTTCAATGTATAAACAGACATGTATCCATAATTATAGTATCACACAGAATAGTTTCACTACTTTAAAAACAACATTTAAAAATTATTCTAGTTATTCTATTTCCTTTACTGTTCTTTGGTGTTACTGTTGCTGCTTCTCTCATGCTCCTCCTTTTTTTTTTCCTTCAAGGTTAGTTTGATTTATATGTGACTTTGGAACCTTCTCATTTTATAGATGAGAAAAAACTTCGTTCTAGGGAGGTGTAGTGACAAGGTTAGGTATGACAGAGCTGCTACTGGAACTCAGGGGTTCATTCAGCGGATATTTCCTGAGCACCTACTAAGTTTATTGTGGTCAGTCCTAGAGATATACAGAGTAAAAGACAAGGCCTCTGCACCTCAAGGTTCAGGCTCCTCAGAGATTGAGTATAGAAAAGGAATTTTAATCCAACACGATAATTTCTCTATTAGACATATAAAGTGCAAGGAGCATAGTAGTATAAGAGCTTCATTTGTTTTGGAACAACAGAGAAGAATTCATAGAGGAAGCAAAACTTAAGCTGAGAAATACTAACTTAGATGAAAAAAGGGAGTGCTTTCCAAGGAGAGGACAATTTTTGCAAGGATAGGAAACCAGTGGCTTAATATTATGCTAAAGTCAGTTCTACCACATTAAGCTATAAATTCAGTATAATTAAAAACATTTTAACAAGATTTTAAATTCTGAAATGGGTAAGAACAGCAAAGAAAACAATGAAAAAGAACAATTGAGGCACCAGGTAGACTTTCCCTGTCAAGAATCAAAACATTATAAAGATATATTAATTAAAACTGGGTGGTATTTGTGTAAGAAGAAATAGAGCAATTACATGTTCAACTGGAGATTTTGTCTCGGGTTTTTGTTTTTTATTTTAACATATAAAGAGTAGTAAAGTGTATCTGATGTTATAGAAAAATATACTGAACTAAGTGTAGTTTGTATAGATGTAGTTGTTTTGTAGTAAGTTAAATATATATATTGGCAATAACATGTGCGTAGAAGTAAAGAATTGGTCCTCTATTAGAAGATCTAAGGATATGGGAAACCTTACTGAGCTTGTAACTACAATACTTTCCCTCCTCCTGGGAATACCTACCCTTGGACAGGATCCTCTTCCACACACACCAGGCCCCTCGTCATGCAGAGTAACAGCCACTCAGGGGAACAGAAGAATGGGGAGAAATGAGGGAGTCAAAGAAAATGGCTCAACAAGGTTAGAATAGTAGTAAAAATGGATTTGGATATAAGGAAATGGAATAAGGCAGAATTAGGGTTGGCTCTCAAATTTTTCAGCAGTGGGCATTAATTTGTCAAATATATTTTTTTGTTGTATTTGTGTCCTCTCTAATTTTTTTCCCATTATTCATTTCATTTCATTTGTTGTTTATTTTCTTGGTAGATATAGTACATAGAGATCTAAAACTGGAAAACATCATGGTTAAAAGCAGCTTTATTGATGCTAATAATGAAATGAACTTAAACATAAAGGTAAGGTATTAGAAATGGTGATGAATGTTTGCCTATAAACAGTTTGATAGTGAACTAGTAAAGTATATCCTCTTTTTAACTACATTTTGGAATCTTTGAGCAGCCAGAAAATAAGTGTGTGGTGCTAAAAATTAAGATTTCACAAAAGACATTATAACTAATAAGAATCATTTTACAAGTTAAATGGTGCTGTTGAATTTTTTAAAAATACATATTCATTTGAATAGGTTTAAATCATTAGTTAATAGCAAGTAAACAGATGCTCTGAATGCTAATTAATTTCAAAATTATGCCTGGTACTTGGATGTAAATATGTTACAGATTTAGAAAAAAACACACCTTGGCTGTGCCTTTGATACTAGACTAATGCTAAAGTCTATATTTCTCACTGAAATTTTCCTGAGTATTAATATTTATGTCCTAAGCGCAATTAATGTGCCAAGTGTTTATTCTTGAAGATTTTACTCAGATTAAGTGTTTCTTAATGTCAAATAAATGATAGGATACATTATTTATTACTTAGCACTTTAATAGTGGCTGCTTTCAAAATATATGAATGTATTAATTTAGGAATAAAATGTCTGTGAGTAATTCTCTCTGTTGCAGACTAAATCCCTATTAATATAAATAGGCTTAACAGCATTTTGTTTTACCTGAGTAAATGTTCTTCAGTGTTTCCATTGTAACCTCCATGCAGGCAGGAATTGTGTACCTCTTATTCACTGTTGATACTTGAAGTAGTGCCTGAAACATAGTATGTGCTCAATTTATATTTGGTGAATGAAGAAGTAAGTGCTCTCCATGAATTGGATCGTGAAACCTTTTATGTATTTGAGATCTGAATAGATTTTCTGTGGAAAAAAGATATGTGTCATATGCTCCAAGTGAGATAAGTGTGAAAACTCCTGAAGAACTTAGTCTATTTCGAAAAATAGTGATATCACACATTGATAATAGCGTTTTCTTACTCCAGAAGGCACTGGGAGCTTTGTAGTCAGTGACTGTGGACCAAGAGCCTATCTTTGGTTGCATAATCAATAAATGTGCTTGTTTTTCTGTTTTCAGCCCAAGGCTGTTCCAACTTGGGAGATAAGACCAAGGGCACATACTGAATATTTAATAAGCAGATGTTTAATGACCAGGATTTAGAACTGAGCAGAAAGACTGCAGCTGCAGCAGTGGGCCTCCAGTGTATTTGTAGTCATGCTGTATGCTTTTCCTGTTAATTCGCTTTCTGTAGTTTTTAATAGTGTGCTCATTGTTTTAATTAGTACACGCTAGAAACAAAAAGGAAGTAATAACAAGAAAACATGGTATTTTAACAGAGATAGTGTTTTTTCAAATAATTATAAAAAGTGGGAGTTTCTGGAAGTGCTGACAAGTATAGTGATTTGCATTTATAACTGTTCTAAAGTGGTACATAGCTTGAGTATCAGAAAAATAAATAATAAATATACGAAGGATGGAATGTATTTTACAGTGGAAGAACTTTTTAAAAACGCCTTTTTTATCTGAAAAAAAGTTAAATGCCTTTTTTCAAGGTACAACTTCCTATGTTGAATTGGTGAATTTTAATTAGAAGGAATGAACAATCAACATCTGGGTGTTACCTCAAGATTTGAGAACTCAAGCTTCTCTTTACCAAGTTTCTTCTTCAGAAAAAGTGGGGGGAGGGGAAGGAAAGCCAGGCCCTTATTAGTAATCCACAAAGCCTGTCCATCCTCAAGAATCCCTGAATTAAATGCAGTTATAAAATTCTGCCTTCAAAATGAGTAACCTGTGGGACTGGAAAACAGGTGACTGAGTTTCTTCTTCTAGGTGACTGATTTTGGCTTAGCGGTGAAGAAGCACAGTAGGAGTGAAGCCATGCTACAGGCCACATGTGGTACTCCTATCTACATGGGTAAGTTAGTAGACTTAAAATGATTTTTCTGTGTAAAAACAGTAGAACAACGAATGTGGATTAAAACTTGAGCAACTTGATTTTGCCATCATGACTTAATGTCTCTGATCAAGGTTTTTTTTTTTTTTAGGTCAAATTTATTGTTTTAATGTTTTTCCTCATAGTTCTTATCTTTAAAGATCATAATTTTTGTTTTTTCTCTGGGCTCTTCTTATGGTTGTTTATTTCTCTTAAGCAATCATACCCCAAATTTAATTAGTGTTTTTGTTAATTCGTGCTAAAATCATGTTTGTGTTTGGCTTCTTTCCACTTTTTTTTTTTTAATTTAATGGCATTACCATCAAATTGTTTTTCATAAAGAATACTGATATTTTGTAAAGTAATTTTTATAAATCTGATTTTTAACAGCTTTACTGGATATAATTTAAATATCATAAAAACATATCTTTCACTAATGTTTCATACATACAGAGTTGTGCAACCATCACCCTCATGCCCATTTTCACTCAATCTCATTCCCATTCAAGCCCCACTTACATTAGGGTCACCACTAATCTTTTTGTCTTTCTAGATTTGCCTTTTGTGATCATTCCCTATAAATGAAACTACCAAATATGTAGTCTTTTATGTATGGCTTCTTTCCTTTAGCATAATGTTTTTGAGATATCCTTGTTGTAGCATTTATTTGTAGTTTATTCCTTTTTACTGCTGAGCAGTTGTCCATTGTATGGATATGCCACTATTTATTTATCCATTTATTAGTTGATGGACACGTGGATTGTTTCCAGTCTGGGGCTATTATGAGTACTGCTGCTGTGAACACTCATATAAGTGTTTTTATGTGGACATATGGTTCCATTTTCCTTGTGTAGCTACCAAGCAATAAAATTGCTGGGTCATACATTATTTTTGTTTAACTTTTTAAGAAATGGCCAGTGATTTTCCAAAGTTGCTGTAACATTTTACCTTCCTACTAGCGATGTGTCCAAGTTTCAGTTTCTTCACACCCTTGCTGACACTGCTATTACCTATCTTTTTAAATTATAGCCATTCTAATGAGTATGAAGTAGTATCTCATTGTAGTTTTTAATTTGCATTACCCTAATGACCAATGATGCTGAGCATTTCTTCATGTACTTAATTAGTCATTTATATATCTTCTCTGATTACATGTCTATTTAAATATATACCTATTGTAATGATCATATAGTTTTTCTCTTTAAGTATGTTAATCAAATAATTACATCAATACCTTTTTAAAATGTTGAACCATCCTTGCACTTTTGAATTAAACCCTGCTTTCTTTAACATAGTGCTGTATTCAATTTGTCACCGCTTTATTTAGGATCTACGTATGAGTATAGATAGCTTTCTTTCTTTTGTGTGGTCCTTGTCTTTTTTGATGTTAGAGTTATGCTAGCCTCATTTAAAAAATAAAATAATTTCACTTTTTATATGCTCATGAATCATGTAAGTAATAGAAATTATTCATTAGTTTGATGAAATTTCCCCTTAAAATTTTTTGGTCCTGGTACTCTTTTGGGGGGTGGGGGTGGGGGGAGGCTTGGGGGTGAGGTTTCTATTATATTTTCAATTTATACTAGGTTATTCAAGTTTTTCATACTTTCTTAAATTATTTTGATGACTTATTTTAAGTTTTATTGGTATAAATATGCATATTATATGCACTTTTAATTTTCATATACTCCTGTGTATCTATGGTTATAGCCCCCTGTTTTTCCTAATACTTTTTTAAGAAGGTGGTATTATGTAATGTTATTAATATAGCCTCTGACATCACCTAGATAACTCAGGATTCCATCTCTGCCAGTTACTAGCTAATTAACCCTGGACAAACAACTTAACTTCTGTTGTTGTAGTTTCTACATCATATAATAGGGATAATATTCATTTATCAAAAAAATTTTGATGGTCTACTTTGTGTCAGGTACTGGTTCAGATATTGTGAATACAACAGTGAATAAAATGTACAAATGTTATGTTGGCACAAACATTAAGTAAGAAAAAAGTATAATATCTGTTTTGTTAGAAGTACTAAGGAAGAAAGATAAAACAGGGAAAGAAAGAGGATGTATTTAGGATGGTAATATCTTTTTTATCAAGTTGACATGAGAATTAAATGCGAAAATATATGTAAAGTGCTTATCACAGTACATGGGACTTGGTGCTCAGTGTTAGCTTTTGTGATAATACTAATAATAATCCTTTTTTTTAAATTTATTTTTATTGTTTTTTTGACAGAGAGAGAGAGAGAGAGAGAGAGAGAGAGAGAAATACAAATACAGAGACAGAGAGAAGGAGGAGGGCCCAGAACAGTCTCCATAGTCACACATCATTGGTTTTTCCACATAGTTTCATTCCACAGTGGGCCACGGGGCTGCACAGGGCAGAAACTGGGCCAGGGTCTCACCCTGGTGAGAACTGAACTGGGGGCACTTCCCAGTTCAGCATATGGGTCCGCATGGGCGCGGGCCGGGATTCGACCCTTAGTCCCCGGGGCTGCAAAGTGAACTCTTAACCCACTGAGCCATCCCTGCTTCTCCTAATAATAATCTTTTTATTGATCAAGTGTGTTAGTGGTTAGGCTAATTGGGTTTTCAAAGAACCAGCTCAAGTCTAATATTATTTGGTTTACTTTTTCATTAATTTTTGCTTTTATCTTTCTGAATTCCTTCTTTGTACTTTCTTTTGGTTTATTTTTTAAAAGATTTATTTTTATTGTTTTTGACAGAGAGAGGGCAGGGGTGTGGAAAGACCCAGAGCAGTCTTCATAGTTGCATGTCATTGGTTTTTCCACATAGTTTCATTCCACAGGTGGGGGCGGGGCTGCACAGGGCAGGAACCAGGCCAGGGTCTCACCCCGGTGAGAACCGAACTGAGAGTACACCCCAGTACAGCATATGGGTTCGCACAGGCTGGGGCCAGGATTCAATCCCTGGGCTCCCTAGGGCTGCAAGACAAGCACTTAACCCAATGAGCCATCCTGGCATCCCCCTCTTTTGCTTTATTTTTTAACTTCCTATGCTAAATGTTTATTTATTTTTAGTCTTCTTTTTTTCTAGTAAATGCATTTAAGGCTGTATATTTTCCTTTGAGTACTTTTTTGACCATTTCTTTTGCCACATACAGTGTCTGAATTGTTATTCGTTTTTTAATAGTCTATAATTTTAGTTTTAGTCTTCTTTAATCTAAGAATTATTTAGAAGTGCTTTTAGAATTTTCTAGGTGGTTGGGATGTGTTGGATGCTCCTGTGAATGTGTTAGTTTTTCTGTCTTGTTTTCTTCATTGTAGCAGGCAATTGTGACTTAAAGCTTGTCCAACTTTTAGAAATTTTCTTTGTGATTGAACACATGATTTGTTTCTGTAAATGTTACCTTGGTTATTTAGAAAGTATGCATATCCCTGGTTTGTTGAGCATAAAAATTTCTGTATGTGTGTGTTTATAAAAATCAAATGTGATACCTTTGTGATTCAGACTTTCCATATCATTAATTTCATATTGTTAACGTCTCTTGATTTCTAAGCGGCAGAGAGAGAGAGAGAGTGACTTTAAAGTCACTCACCAAGATAGGGCTTTGAGAAATTATTTTTGTACTTTTTGTAGATTTATTAAAAAATCTATTTTACCAAAATATAATGTTCATACAATAAAATGCACTAATATTAGGTGTAAAGTTAGCTGAGTTTTGAGAAATGCATATACTTGTATAATCACCACCCCAATGAAGATATTGAACATTTCTGTCACCCCAGGAAGTTCCGTTGTGTCCCTCTGTCAATCCCCCACCCAGACCCCAACAACCACTAATGATTTCTATCATCATAGCTTAGTTTTGCTTGTCTAGAACTCTATATTAATTGAATCACACATATATTCTTTTGTGTCTGTCTTCCGTTCCAAGTACTGATTTTGAAGCATATCAGTAGTTTATTCATTTTTATTGGTGAGGAGTATACCTAGTT
The DNA here is from genome assembly GCA_004027555.1 of Craseonycteris thonglongyai. NCBI lineage: Eukaryota > Metazoa > Chordata > Mammalia > Chiroptera > Craseonycteridae > Craseonycteris > Craseonycteris thonglongyai. The sequence continues at coordinate 9,564 of PVKE010031774.1, forward strand.
TATTGTTTTTGTTGCCTACTTGATGCATAAAGTTTCAAAATTGTTTTATCTTCTTTGCAAAAAGACTACTTTAGATTCTGTTCATATCCTCCTATTGACAAAAGACATCTGGTCTGTAGTTACATGGAGAAAATATATCCAGGCACCCTGAGTTTTATGCCTGCTTATTAGTTGTCTACACTGATAACAAGTGAGAGAACAAGAGAGGAGACAGATGGTTTGTAGAGCTTGCTAACTTCCTAAATGGCTCCTTGGCACTGTTATTCTGGCCTCTGCTTCCCTATGAGAGTTGTGATGACAGTTCAGTAGACATGTTCCTGATAATTAAGATGACTCTGAAAAAGTGAGGACCAGGAATTTAGGCCCCTGCTGTGTGTGTGCTGCACCTATATGGAAATCCTTCAAGGAATCTGATCTCAGAATTTGCCCTTGTCATAGACACGCAACCATAGAGCAACTTGAACTTTAATTCATTATTTAAAGAATATAAATAGTTGTTTAAAGGAAAATATTAATTCATTTTCAGTGATTTAGAGACAGATTACTCAGTTCATCAATTAACTATAGTTGAACCTTTTCTCATTTCTTTGAGTTACATTTGGACTCCTTTTAGTAGCTTTTTATTTCCTTTAACAGTAGGCAGAGGAAATGAAATTCCATTTGCCTTTAGTAGTTCTAGAAGGGTGTGTGTGTGTGTGTGTGTGTGTGTAGGTAAGGAAGCTTGAAATTCTTTTCTAAAATAAAAATAACTTTAGGCAAGTCACTTAATATATCTGAACCTTCGTTTCCCCACTGGCATGGTGAACCAAATGTCTACATACCCATCTGACAAGATTCTTAACATAAATTATAGAAATAACATAATTGATACAAAAGTACTTTGTAAATATTAAAGTTCTATTGAAATATATACACATATTTTATTTTTATGTTTATAACTGCTTTATTTTTCCTTTTTCCTTAAAGAAAGATAATTGATCCCTTGCTGTAGAGATATAGTAGACATATTCCTGAAATGTGACATGTGACTTCCTTAAAAGCCAGACATTATGAAAATTTAATCATTAAAAAAATGCTACTTTAATGTTAAAAAAGATGGGTTAAGCCAGGATGGCTCAGTGGGTTAGGTGCTCACTTTGCAGCCCAGGGGGACTGAGGATCGAATCCCGGCGCCGGCCCTTGCTGACCCATATGCTGAACTGGGAAGTGCCCCAGTTCATTTCTCACCAGGGTGAGACCCTGGCCCAGTTCCTGCCCTGTGCCGCCCCGTGCCCCGCTGTGGAATGAAACTATGTGCAAAAACCAATGATGTGCAACTATGGAGACTGTTCTGGGCCTTCCCCCTTCTCTCTGTCTCTGTATCTCTCTCTCTCTGTCAAAAACAATAAAAATAAATCTTTAAAGTTCAAAAAGAGGTTCTACTTTGGAAAGGTTGGGAACACGTAAATTAAGAAGCACAGAGTTGGGGAGTCAAGAGTACTGGCTCCTAGTCCTTACCCTGTGACTAATTAGCTTTTCAACCCAGTTATGTTGTAGGAGCTCCTTCTTTGTCTTAGTTTTCTCATTTAGAAAATGTGGAAAATAATTTGTATTCTGTCATTGGGATTGCTATAATGTTGTTGTTAGTATGGTTATTATTACTATTATTTTACTAAGGTGATTTATAACCATTTACCTTAGTTTTCCTGTGAATCCAGATTGCTTTAAATTATATCTATTTAGGCATGTATTCAAGTCTAGGTTTGGAAAAGAACATATTGTCTTCTATTATAACTGCACAATCTTTGCAAAATTATTTCTTTTTTTTAAATATATTTTTATTTATGTATTTATTTTTGACAGAGCGAGAGAGAGAGAGAGAGAGAGAGAGATACAGAGATACAGAGACAGAGACAGAGACAGAGAGAGAACTGAACTGGGGGAGCTCCCAGTTCAGCATATGGTTCCTCATGGGCCAGGGCCGGGATTTGATTCATGGTCCCCGGCGCTGCAAAGTGAGCGCTTAACCCACTGAGCCATCCTGGCTCCCCCTGCAAAATTATTTCTTAACAGTTTCAAAGGAATAAAGAGTAGTCATACATTTGGTTATACAGTTTGTGCCATCATTCCATTAGAAGCTCAATGACAGGAGTGGAGGATACAGAGACATCAATTGTTAAGGTCTGTACATTATTCATTTAACATCTGCTGTTTGTTCTTTTTCCCTGTGGGGGAATAAATTACAGCACATCAGGACATTTCTCATGCTTTGTGTTTAAGCATTTAAAAGTAATTTATTTTGTTATTAATATTATTTTATTTCTGCTTGTTTGGCAGCCCCTGAAGTTATCAATGCCCACGACTATAGCCAGCAGTGTGACATATGGAGCATAGGTGTCATAATGTACATTTTGTAAGTAGCCCGATAAATGTACATTTTAAAATGAGTGGTCTCTAATAGTAGAATCACATAGATTTTAAATTAAAACTAAACAAAATAGTTTTTAAAAAGCAACTGAAAAAAAAACAACAATTGGGCAGTTACTCTAAAAGCTCTCTTATTTGTTGCCAAGTATATCTATTAGGTATTTTTTTAATACTAAAAATTTATAACTTTCAGTTTTGCTTTTAATTGATTGGTAAATGCTACAATGCACTATGTGATCCGAGCAAAGTGGAAACCTTGCCTTAAAACCTCCCTGATCTTTTGCTACAAACCAAGCTTCTTTGTATTTTCTGAGGAGATTCACCTGGGACCTGGCACTGGAGCTAGTCTGTGGACATGGCTTATGTGAGGAATGGGCACTAACTAGATAGAGGTTCAGCCCAGGATCTAACTTGCATCTGGGTCTTGGCTCATGCAGTTTCTTCTACCTAGAACATTCTTTTTCTCCTCTACTAGACTCTCTCTTGGGTGTGGCCAGGTCAAACACTGACACCTATTTCCCTAACTCCTACTGTACCTCAGCAGAGTTACGACATAGTGAATGTAAATCCTCCCAGAGGGTTTAAGGCAGCGTTCACAAATGCACGTAAAACAGTAATGTTGAAAGAAAAACAAAGTAATTAAATAAGAATATTTAACCAGGAAGGTTTTCACATGTGTAAATTTGAGAGACTTAATTGTTCAAATTTCTGTGTTCTCATAGCACTTTAAAAACTAGATTATATTATAATATAATTATTGTATTATATATATTGTATCTATTTTCCTTGCTTTAAATTCCATGAAGGACACATCTTATTTATGTTAAGATCCCTGGTATCTGGTAAAATAGTAGGCATGTAGTCAGTGCTTAACATATATTTGTTAAATTGAATTAAAGTGGATTTTCTAAGAGGTGTTCTGAAAGTTAATGACCATTGTTCTGCGTCTTGGTGAATATGAACATTTTTATGTTGATGTTACATTAGTTTTATGGTCATATTGAAAATTTCACTGTGCACTATCTCTTCCAGATCATTCATTTCTAAATATTGACATTACAGCAGTTACATTTATTTTCAGTTTTGTGAAACTGAAATTGGTTTGTGTGATTATAGCTGTAACTCAGATGATCAACTTACATCATCTACTTAGATTGATAAAGTATAAATGTATTCACAAAGTTTTGATCATTTTTGTGTTGGTTAGAATCATACTCAGATTGTAAAAATTCTGAGCTTTAGTTTTAAAAACATAACTATTTTTTACTCTCAAGACTTTCTAGACAACACAAGTCAAATATAATATGTAATCAAACATTGCACAATTCATATGTTTGCTGCCTTCTTAGTTTGAATTTGATGTAAAGTGATAGTATGTTAATATGTTAAAAATTTTTATTTCTTAAAGATATAATTTTAAGTTTTATGCTTAGAGCATGGCTGCATATCCTCATAGTGACGTCTTGTTTTCTTTATAGTAGATTCTTACTTAGCTAATGAGTGCCTGTTCATTAATTTGTCTGAGCTCAGTTGTCTTATAGATAATTTTTTACACCAAGGGCACAAACATTACCTTCTCTGGGGGGTTAGTTTATTGTTTATCAGTTAATCCTAATTCATTTCTACTCAGTTGGTCAATGATAACATACTTTCTCAAAGTTAAAGTAATGTAAGTACTTTTATGGGTATATCCTCTGCTGTTTTGATTCCTATGAATGCAACAGAAAATAACAGAGCTTTAAGAGGTATTTTTCATGTCTAGGATTCTCTTTTCTGGATAATGAAGGAAATTGCTGTCGTAAAATTTCATACACTGCTCATTTACCAATCATTAGATACATTCTTATGTAAGTAAAATTGCAAAGGACAGAAAAGAAGTGGATTTTTTTAAAGTGGAATTTTTAAAATATAGCCCATAAGCTACAGTTTCATGCTAGTCAGGCAGTGCAGGAGCAACTAAGAAACTAGTGAATGTGTATATCACTGGTTATTAACAGGCTCAGTGAGCTAGGCTTTGTTGCCCTATAGTTATTACAGTAAATATATAGTTATTCATAAGACCATTTTTCTGGCTTTTTAAAAATTGCATTTTAAAAGTAAACAGTAGTGAGGCATGTTGTAAGGTCAGAAAGAGGAGGGTCAGAATGAACTGGCAAAGTGAAAAGTTATTAAAATAAGAGCTTACAGAAAAATTTGATAAATATCTATCTCTTAACAAGAACCTATTGGTAAATGAAAAGTTATATTGTCCAGCCTTGTTTGATACTGCTAGGGTGAAAACAACTTTTCTTTTTCCTAGAAAAATCATCATCATCATCATTATTTTCAGGTGTGCATGTAATATTTATCAAATTTAGACTCATTCAGAAAATGTTCAAGGGAAAGACTTAAAGAACTTAAAGAATAATATAGTTTAAGAAATCAGTAGAAAAATAACTGTTAAGAGACTTAGAGATCATTATGACACAATAGACCAGCATTTGGAAAGTTTAATGGAATTATGCTATTTTATTCTTTCAGTAATAAAGTTGAAAAATATCATCTTGAGAGTTGAAGAATAGATATACAGAGTTCTGTGATGAATCCAGGTCCAACGTCTGTCTGATTATCATTGACAAAATCTGGTTGTTGTTTACAGGGTTGCCCTCGAAGCCAGTGTTGAGAAAAATGATGATGTGCTAGCATTTATTGAGAATGTAGTATGAAGAATTGAACTCAACTTTCAAGCATGTTTTTGTTTTGTAGATTACCAAGTGAAGCATAGGCTTGCTGTGCTGTTTGTGAAGTATATGTAGTACAGTATTTCCTTTTAAAAGATTCTAAAGACACATAGTTCCTGTATTATGGAATGTAAAAACAAGCCCATGGTTACTTTTTACATACTGCTCATGGTTTCACTGATGTTGATCATTATGCATACTCAGCTTTCACTCTTCCAGACTGAAGGGTCAAATCATCATCATCCTCTGATTTTCTTCATTCGACCTTCTTCATTTTGTATATTATTTTTGAAGAGTTGTGGTCATTTTATGTATTTTTGGCTTTGGGTCAGAGCCTATAGACATTCCCAGGGCTATTCTTGGTCTCATCTTTCTAACATCTGTCTACTATTTTATCATGAATAAAACTCATACATGGTCATTTAGACTATTATGATTCAGCATATTTTTCCATAAGTTTTTTTTGGATTATGTGCCTTAGGAATTCCTTTACCCTTGCTCACAATGAAGAATATCGCCTCTATTACCTGCAGCTATTATTGCACACACACCATCCTGTATTCTAACCCCATTTAAGCTCAGTGTTTCTTTACCTGGAAGAGTTTTGGGTCATTTGCAGGTTTGGAGGTTTCAGTGTTTACAAGAGTCTAGCACTGACTCTTTGCTCCCATTTCTACATCCAGAGAGGTACCCACCTCTTCCTTGGTCTCATGTGTGTTATGTGCTATTGAGTTGGTTCCAACTTCTGAAGATGTCTGTGATGTCAGTCAGGTTCTCAACAGTCCTGCTCAACTCCTGTAGACTCATGCTTATGGCTTCTTTTATGGAGTCAATCCACCTCATATTTGGTTTCTCTTACTGCTGCCTTCTATTTTTCCTCGCCGTATTGTCCTTTCCAGGAACTCTGCCTTCTCATGATGTACCTGAAATAGGACAGCTTCAACAATGTTTCAGGCTTTTAATTTGCTCTAGGACCCACTTGTTCAACTTTTTAGCAGTAGAGCTGTCATTCAACACCGTATTTCAAATGAATCAAGTTTTTTCTCTCAGCCTTCTTCACTGTCCAACTTTCACATCTACGCATACTTATTGGAAATACAAGAGTGTGGATAAGCTTTGCTTTCATTTCTAATGACATATCTTCGCTCTTGATGATCTTTTCTAATTCTTCCATTGCTGCCCTTCCAAGTCTCAGCCTTCTCTCTTGATTTCTTGGCTGCATTCTCCATTGTATTGATATTGACTGAGCTAAGATAAAAAAATTTCAAGGTCTTCATTTTTATCATTCTTTCTATCCTTTATTTAACATGTGAAGTGCCCAGGCTATTTTGTCTTGCTTACCGCTTGGCCCGTTTGATATCAGATTTCACTGAAATGCTGGCGACCAGAGATGTGTTTAGGTTGCGATAAAGCTGAATGTTTATATATAGAATATATTTACTATGTAAATATTTATTATTTACCACAATTTGTACAGTATTATTTTAGAAATGCTTTATATTCAGTCAGTTGTCTGCGGTTCTTGTTCCAGTGCAGAAAAATATTTTTCTTTACCTGTGAACATAAAAATGTCCCCTAAATGGGGAGAAATTATAGCGAAGGAAAACAAAAAAGGAATAACCGTTTTAAAATGGAAAGACAAGTGGGACATCTTACTTATTTAAAATTTATTAATAGAATGTAATTTTTAAAATTTTATATCATCAGTTAACATACAATACTGGGGCCTACACGAAAAGTATACTGTCAGTCACTGGTGACTGACGTGGTCTGAACGGAAAGTTCAGTGTCAGTCACTGGTGACTGACATGACGCTTAACGTCTTAAATGTGAAGCACCACTATGGATACTTCCAAGTCTTGTAGAAACTTAATTTTAATAGTCTTATTTTGATTTAAAAAAATGTAAACAAAATGATTGCCTTTCTTTCTAGATTATGTGGAGAAGCACCCTTTTTGGCAAGCTCAGAAGAGAAGCTTTTTGAATTAATAAGAAAGGGAGAACTACATTTTGATGATCCAGTCTGGGATTCCATAAGTGATTGTGGTAAATATAGATTTGTAATTATTTATTAAAGTAAACATATATAATATAAGAAAGTTTGCTAGTAACTTAGATTCTTTAAATCTCTGCTTACTCATTAAATTTACTTATAGAAATAAACACTGTTTACTTATGGAAATAGTAATATCTTCACTGTGATTGTTTTAGTTAAAACTTCCAACCAAGGGAGGGGGCATCAAATACGTGATGATGGAAGGAGAACTGACTCTGGGTGGTGAGCAATACAATATGCAATGCAACATGTAGACAATGTAATGTAGACTTGTACAACTGGAAACTGTAATTTTTATCAACCAGTGTCACCCCAATAAATTTAACAATTAAAACAAAAGAAAATACATAGTAAAAATTGAAGAGAAAATTTACTGATCACCTAATTAATTTTTTTAACTGTTAAATTTATTGGGGTGACATTGATTGATATCAATTACATTGTTTCCAGGTGTATAATTCTACATTACATTGTCTATACATCACATTATGTGCTCACCACCCAGAATCAGCTCACTTTCCATCACCATATATTTGATTCCCCCTCCCTACTCTCCTCCCCAAGTTCTCCCACCCACCTCCCCACTTACCCTCAGGTAACCACTAAACTATTGACTGTGTCCATGAATTTTTGTTTCTTACTGTCAGTTTTATATTCTACCTGTGAGTGAGGTCACATGTTTCTTGATTCTTTCTGTCTGACATATTTTGCTTAATAACATGTTTCCAAGGTCCATCCATGTCACAAACTGCTATTTTTCATCTTTTCTTATTGCTGAGTAGTATTCCATTGTATACATGTACCATAACTTCTTTATCCAGTCATCTATCAGAGAACACTTTGGTTGATTCCACAACTTGGCCACCATGAACAGTGCTGTGATGAACATTGGGGTACATACATCTTTGCAGATTAAGGTTTTCAGGTTTTTTGGGTAGATACCCAGGAGAGGGATTGCTGGGTCATATGGCAATTCCATTCCTAGTTTTTTGAGGAATCTTCATACTGCTTTCCATAGTGGTTGTACCAATTTACATTCCCACTAGCCGTGTATGAGGGTTCCTTTTTCTCCACAGTCTCCAGCACTTGTTATTCCTTGTCTTGTTGATTATAGCCATTGTAACAGGTGTGAGGTGGTAGCTCATTGTAGTTTTAATTTGCATTTCCCTAATTGCTAGTGATGTTGAGCATTTTTTCATGTATTTGTTGGCTGTTTGTGTCTTCAGGAGAGAAGTGTCTGTTTAGGTCTTCTGCCCATTTTTTAATTGGATTGTTTTTTGTTGTTGTTATTGAGCTGTATGAGTTCTTTATATATTTTAGATGTTAGCCCCTTATCAGAGGCATTGTTTGCAATTATTTTTCTCCATTCGGTTGGTTTTCTTTTAACTTTGTTGACCATGTCCTTTGAGGTGTAGAAGCTTTTTAGTTTGATATAGTCCCATTCATTTATTTTTGGTTTTACTTCCCTTGCCTTTGGGGTCAAGTTCATAAAGTGCTCTCTAAGCCCAGCGTCTATAAGTTTAGTGCCAATGCCTTCTTCTATGTACTTTATAGTTTCGGATCTTATGTGGAGGTCTTTAATCCACTTTGAGTTAATTTTGGTATATGGTGACAGTTCACAGTCCAGATTCATTCTTTTGCACATGGTTTTCCAATTTTCCCAGCACCATTTACTGAAGAGGTTTCTTTTCCCCATTGTATATTTTTTGCTCCTTTGTCAAAGATTATCTGTCCATATACCTGTTAGAATGGCTATAATCAACAAAACAAGAGATAACAAGTGCTGGAGAGGCTGTGGAGAAAAAGGAACCCTCATACACTTCTGGTGGGAATGTAAACTGGTACAACCACTATGGAAGGCTGTGTGGAGATTCCTCAAAAAATTAGGAATGGAATTACCATATGATCCAGCCATCCCACTACTGGGCATCTACCCAAAAAACCTGAAGACCTTAATCTTTAAAGATGTTTGTACCCGCATGTTCATCGCAGCACTGTTCACAGTGGCCAGAACATGGAAACAACCAAAATGCCCTTCGATAGATGACTGGATAAAGAAGATGTGGTACATTTACACAATGGAATACTACTCAGCAATAAGAAATG